>PVKV010026477.1:0-27931 GCA_004027835.1 Alouatta palliata
AGGCTTAGTGATAAATCTGATGGAAGAGATGAAAGACTTGTTCCATTAATATGATAATTACAAAATATTGCTGAGAGAAATTAAAGAACACATACATAAATGGAAAGATACACTTTGTTCATGGTTCAGAAGACTTGAAATTATTCAATTCTCCCTCAAATTGATCTATAAATTCAAAACAAACCCAATCAAAATCCCAGCAGAAATTTGTGTAGAAATTCATAAGCTGATTCTAGAATTTATATGGAAATGTAAGTAGCAAGTTACATAATAAGCAAAAGATTTGAGCACTTTACCAAGAAGATACAGAGAAGACTAATAAGCACACACAAAGATGCTCAGCATCAAAGGTTATTAGCAAAATGTAAACTAAAATCTCAATAAGGTACTGACACAAACCTATTAGAATGGGCTAACATTAAAAAGGCTGACCATACCAAATGTTAGTTGGGACATGGAACAACTGGAACTTTCAGACATTACTCGTAGAAATAAAACAGTACAACCACTTTGGAACAGTTTGGCAGTCTCTTAAAAAGTTATTTACCTACATATGACCCAGCCATCCCACTCATACCACTCCTAGGTATTTACCCAAGAAAAAAGGAAATATATATCCATCCAAGGACTAGTACATGTGTTCACAGCAGCTTTACCTGTAAGAGTGAAAAACTAGAAACAATCCAAATATCTGTCAATAGGTAAGTGGGTAAAAATTGTGTTTTACCCATATAATAGAATACTACTCAGTAATAAAAATAAATGACCTGGTGATACATTCATGTCTTGCTCTGCTGCCCAGGCTGGACTGCAGTGGCATGTTGTCGGCTCAATGCAACCTCCACCTCCCAGGTTCAAGCAATCCTCCTGCCTCAGGCTTTCAAGTAGCTGGGATTACAAGCATGTGCCACCACACGTGCCTAATTTTTGTATTTTTAGTAGAGATGGGGTTTTGCCATCTTGGCCAGGCTGGTCTTGAACTCCTGACCTTAAGTGATCCACCCATTTTGGCTTCCCAAAGTGCTGGGATTACAGGTGTGAGCCACTGCGCCAGGCCAGAGTTCTCTATATGTTCTTGATACAAGTTCTTTTTCAGATGCATGCATTGCAAAGATCCCTGCACCCCTAGTTTATGACTATTCCCCCCTTTTTTAAAGTGTCTTTTGAAAAGCAATTTTTAATTTGGTTTAGTTCAACTTATGAATTTGTTCTTTTACGTATTGTGTTCTTACCCAAGGTCACAAAGACCTATGTTTTCTTCTAGCAGTTTTATTTTTATTTTTTTTTGAAAAGGACTTTTACTCTGTCACCCAGGCTGGAGGGCAGTGGTGCAATCTCAGCTCACTGCAACATTGGCCTCCCAGGTTCAAGCAATTCTCCTGCCTCAGCCTCCCCAGTAGCTGGGATTATAAGCGCATACCATCATGCCTGGCTAAGTTTTGTACTTTTAGTAAAGATGGGGTTTTACTATATTGGCCAGGCTGGTCTCAAACTCCTGACCGCAAGTGATCCACCTGCCTCAGCCTCCCAAAGTTCTGGGATTACAGGTGTGAGCCACTGCACTCAGCCTCTTCTAGCAGTTTTACAGTTTTAGGTTTTGCATTTAGGTTTATAAACCATTTGGAATTAGTTTTAGTGTGTATGTGAAGTATGGATTTAAGGGATTTTTTTTTGGTTTGTTTTGCATATGAATATCCAATTGTCCCAGCACTATTTGTTGATGGGTTATTATTATTGCCAGAAATCAGTTACATTGGCTTTGTTGTACCTTTTTCAAAATTCAGTTGTCCATATACATGTGGGTTTATTTTTACACTTCCTATTCTGTACCACTGGTCTGTGTGTCTATCTTGATGCCAGTGCCACATTGCTTGATTACTGTAACTTTATTATTGAAATTGGGTGTTGTTAGCCCTCTGGTTTGTGTCCTGTCTAAAGGCTGTTTAAAAAACAAAAAGTAAAAATATTTACCCATTTCATTAAATAAAAGCAATCATTTCAAGTTTCCTACTGAAGTATAAAAATTCATTCAGTTAAGGCTAGGCATGGTGGCTCATGCCTGTAATTCCAGCACTTTGGGAGGCCGAAGGGGGTGGATCACCTGTTAGGAGTTCGACCAGCCTGACCAACATGGTAAAACCCCATCTCTACTAAAAATATAAAAATTGGCCAGGCATAGTACCTCAAGCCTGTAATCCCAGCACTTTGGGAGGCCGAGGGGGGAGGATCACGAGGTCAGGAGATTGAGACCATCCTGGCTAACACGGTGAAACTCTAGCTACTCGGAGACCAAGGCAGGAGAATCGCTTGAACCTGAGAGGCGGAGGTTGCAGTGAGCTCAGATGGCGCCACTGCACTCCAGCCTGGGTGACAGAGCAAGACCCCCTCTCAAAAAAAAAACAAAAAATACATTTAATAAGAAGCATAACTCTGGAATGTAAAGTTACTATTTTCCAAAACTCCTTGGTCAATGTAGAAGCAATTTAAACCATAATGTATTCTGACTGGATGTCATGGAAAAATGTGAGGGACAGGCTAAATTATGCAGGATCACTGAAGTCTGGCTTTCTAATGGTTAAGACAGAAATAGTATAATGATGACAACAAGAATGGGGAGGCAAAAATAAGCAGAACCTAAGTCTAATGTGAAACTAGTAAAATGGAATGAAGCATGATTATCGAACAACAAAATCTTTAAAAATTTTTTAAAAATATTTTTTCTTTTATAGACAGGGTCTCACTCTGCTACTCAGGCTGAGTGAAGTGGCATGATCACAGCTCACTGCAGTCTCGAATTCCTGGGCAAGCAGTATCCTCCCACCTTAGCTTCCCGAGTAGCTGGGACCACAGGCATGCACCACTATGTCTGACTACTTTTAAAAACCTTTTTTTAGAGATGGGATCTCAGGTGCAGTGGCTCATGCCTGTAATCCTAGGACTTTGGGAGGCCAAGACCGACCACTTGAGATCAGGAGTTAGAGACCAGCCTGGTCAACAGGGTGAAACGTGGATTGTTTCTAATTTTTGTATTCTCTACTAAAAATATAAAAATTAGCCAGGTGTGGTGGTGCATACCTGTAATCCCAGCTACTTGAGAGGTCAAGGCAGGAGGATCGCTTGAATCCAGGAGGTAGAAGTTACAGTGAGCAGAGATTATGCCACTGCACTCCAGCCTGGGTGACAGTGCAAGACTCCATTTCGAGAAAAAAAAAATAATAATAATATAATGTAGTTGCTACTTTTAAAAAAGAAAAGAAATAAAAATAATGGGAGATTTGGGTTTTAAAAAAGGTAGCAAATGAAGGAGAATCTAGCAGTAACTGAGATTATCCAGCTAAAAAAAATCATTCTTTTGAGACAGGTCTTGCTCTGTCACCCAGGCCAGAGTAAAATGGCGTGATTATACCCCTGGACCTCCTAGGGTCAGGCCATCCACTCATCCGCCTTAGCCTCCTGAGTAGCTGGGACTACTGGCATGTGCCACCACGCTCTGCTCATTTTTTGATTATTTGTAGAGACGGGGTCTCACTTTGTTGCCTATGTGGATCTTGAACTGGGCTTAAACGATCCTCCTGCCTCAGCCTCCTAAAGTGCCGAGAATATAGATGTGAGCCACCACACATGGCCAATATTTTTACCAGAATATTTCATAAAATAAGTGCACTGCTAGGAAGGATATGAAGCCACTTAACTGATCTGTCTAAACAGAACTGTTCACCTGCTCATAGTGAAGTACACAGAGGATTTCCATTTGAAGTCCTTAAAAAAACAACCTGGCAGGAAACACAAGGAATCTCCTAATGCACAAGTTTCATTATGCATTTTCCCCAAGAAGTCCAACCCCACTCAGAAATAACACAAAATATCCAAGTGCTTTAAAATCCAAGGCCTTTAATTTAGTTTTTGGTAATGACCACAAATGCCTTCACAAAGCCTCTTTTTCACTGTAAATAGAAGGCACTAGGCATTACACAATACTCTTAAAGCAGTGATTCCTCCTGATGCTGGTAGAGATAAAACATTTCATGTCAGAGTTTACAGAGTAACAAAGTCTTCTTAAAAAAAAAAAAAAAAGACAAATCTGAAAATCACACACCAAAAATTAAGTTATCAGTCAGTCTTCCTCAGGTTCTCAATGCAACTTTACATCATTTTTACAAGTACATAGTTTGAAATTGAGATAAACTAGGTATGATATGGTTTTCAACATGTGTTAGGTTTCAGTTAAATACAGTAAATATGAAGATACCATCATCATGCTAATTGGCATCCTCTGCTACTCTTCAGCTGTGCAAAATAAACTTGAAATGATATATCCTGTAGTGGTATAATTGAAAAGATCCTTGATATGACACTAACAACTTGCAAATTCTGGTCACAAACTGTATATAAACTGTAAGATTATTAAAAAATACTCTTTTGAAAAATAATAAGATGACCATTTATACCTAAATAAGGTTTCCCAGAAAGTTATGAAATATTTTAGCATATAAAAGTAGTTGCCCATTTTCTGAAAAGTCAGCTGTTATTTCACAAAATAACTCACATGATCCAAGGCAAACGATTTCTTTCAAATGCCCTATTATTTCTATGACTTTGAGGTATGCTTCAAGAGACTGTATCCATAAGAACAGGGTACATTTGGGTATTAGACCACAGTTACAAATGCAATGAGTCTTTCTTGGGTCAGGAATGCTCTTAAGAGTTATACTACAGAGAACAAAAGATAGCTTCTGGAGCCATATCTTTTACAAATACTACAACTAAATTTGGTTATTTAGAAGATAATTCAAGATACAGCTATTAACCACATGCTGTGTCATGTGTTCCTATTTTAAATAGTGGCTTCTGGTTGTGTGCAGTGGCTCATGCCTGTGATCCCAGCATTTTGGGAGGCCCAGGCGGGTGGATCACCTGAGGTCTGGAGTTCAAGACCAGCCTGACCAACATGGAGAAACCCTGTCTCTACTAAAAAACATAAAATTAGCCAGGTGTGATGGGGCATGCCTGTAATCCCAGCTAATTGGAAGGCTGAGGCAGAAGAATCGCTTCATCCTGGGAAGCAGAGGTTGCAGTGAACCGAGACTGCACCATTGCACTCCAGCCTGGGCAACGAAAGCAAAACTCCCTCTCAAAAAAAAAACCAAAAAAAAACAGTGGCTTCTGCAGGATACTCTTATTCAAACACAAACCAAACAACGTTACTCTACCAAATCACATTCTTCTATTTTTGGCAAGGTAGTATTGTTTAAGCAAAAACAACAACAAAAGCTTTCCATAACAGTGATTCAGGCAAAAGTTACCATGTCAAATAACAGTAAGCAAAGTGTTCTAAGAAACATCAATGTTCAGATAAAAAACACTACCAAACAAATAATGCTGCAAATCAATCTTATCATTACTCAAATAACTATCACATAAAAAACTTATGAATGCCTTTGAAATAAGAATAGTTCAGTTTAAAAAAATAGCTGATTATGAGATTTATAATTAGAATGTCTTTGAAAAGCATCCAAGTTCATTAATTTAAACATTTAATAATAAATTCATATTTATTATTTAATTTTTATTTTTAAGTGGAGTCTCACTCTGTCACACAAGCTGGAGTCCAGTGGCGCAATCTTGGCTCACTGCAACCTCCGCCTCCCAGATTCAAGTGATTCTCACATCTCAGCCTCTCAAGCAGCTGGGATGACAGGCACATACCACCATGCCTGGCTAATTTTTGTATTTTTAGTAGAGACGGGGTTTTGCCATGTTGACCAGGCTGGTCTCCAACTCCTGACCTAAGGTGATTTGTCCGCCTTGGCCTCCCAAAGTGCTAGGATTATAGTCGTGAGCCACCATGCCTGGCCTAATGTTTAAATTAGTAAAAAGTAAGAGAAAATAAACTCTTCCATAATTAATACTAGATGCCTTCTTGTCTTTGGAGAAACTGGTAAGATTAAATTTTGAAAATGGTAGAGAAAACAGAAAATCTGTATGACAACTGAAAAAACCCCACTGTGTCTATTAATAAACAATGGGCAACAAGAAACAAATTTTTTTAAACAATGATCACTCAACAGAATACGTTATAAAATTACGTGTCATCATCAAGCTAAGGAAAAGCTTCAAGACTAGCAGCTGAACTGTGAAACACGTAGGACAGCAGAAGGCACTACATAAACATCAATTCCTCCTAACCGTAGTTGGACAGTTCAGTCTTTCTGTTCTTAAGAAGATAGCCAGTGTAAATGTTATTTTTATATCCCCCTGAGTTTTAACATGATTGGGCAAAACAGCACCAATTTAAAAATATATCTGCAATGCCAGCACTGCAGTATGAATTCACTAATACTGATGACCCCACAAGTCTCTCATAAGAGCACTTGAGAACATGATTAAAAATATAGAAATGCCTTTCGGTGTTTAAGTATTAAAGTGGAACTACCACAGATGTCCACTTTTAAAAATAATGCACTAAAAAGGTCTGTTTATATAACACAGTCTTTCTACCCTGTAACTAGCATTCATGGCTGATTTTCCACTCTGCTGCCACTGAGCGATCTCCATTGTGCGTCTGGTTGACATGTCAGTATGCCTTATGGTGCATAATCCTTTTTGGCTAGAAAATCTTGGCAAATATCACGTCATGCCCGTTTTGAGCAGTATGCCTTGCAGGTCCTCTGGCAATGCTAAGATAATGGCATCTATGTGTGTCCGTAACTTTTCCATAGTGTCAGGTTTCACAGGTAAGTGCTCTCGATCAGCCTGCAACTACATAAGGAATATTTCATAGCATTTAAATTATCCTCAGAATCTGTATTAATACATTATATTCTCTAAGTAAACCATTTTAAAGCCCTACAATTGGATACTTGTTACAGAATTTATAGAAACTAAAAAAGCAAAGAGCATTCCATTTAAACAATTTGTTATTGAGCTCAATATCAGGCTTCTATGTAAATTCATAATAAAACCTAGAAATATAAACAAGAATGTTTTTATAGAGCTCATTAGATTCCACGTAGATAAAGTCAGAATAATATGGCATCATAACAGTCTGTTTCGGTGACCAAGTATTTTCAGCAATATATACCACCAATTGACCAATTTCAAGCCCTCTCATTTAAAAAGTTGCTTCTGTGAACTATCACAGGTTATCAGCTCACATGAGAGGAAGGTATCTTCACAGAAAAGTCAATTTAATCTTTGACTGTTTCGGCTACATACCAGCTTATTTTTCAGCTTCAAAACAAGGTCTACTGTTTCTACTTCTGTGTGTTTCTGGATCCAGAGAAGTAAGTCCTAGAACAATAATAAAATCCCAAATGAGTAAGTTCTCAAAATAATATTCAAACCTCTCTATTTCAATAGGTAAGGCTACTGTGAAGGAAGGACAAGAAGGAAAAGAAGAACAAAGTATTTAACCCAGATATAGCACTATAGTGCAAGAATAATTCTCACTAACATTCTAATAACTGTCAGATATCTTTCTGCATTAGCCAGAATAATTGTCGCATGTTTGGAAGTAAAACAAAATGTAAGAAAATTCCTTTCTGAGGTGGCTTTTTTAGATCAAGCAAGAAAAACAAAATTGCAGCTGAAACTGTAATACTAACCCCCACTGCCACTAAGTAGTAACTAACTTATAAAGAACATTAGCTAACAAATCAAGATAACTGAACATGAGTTTATTACTACTGGCTGTAAACTTTGTTTTCAAATAACCTCTTCCTGGGTTTATGTTGCAGGTGCATTCATCATATTCCTCTTATCAAAGCCACAGTCACTGGGAGTTTCTGTGTAGAAAGTTAACACTGAGGCTATCACACCTGACATTTAAAGCTAAATATAAATGAAAGACTATCCCTTTTATTTTCACAAGTAGTTTAATTTAAAATAGCCTGGTAATACAGAACATAAAAAATCAGTCCACATTTTTTAAAGTGTTAATACTAACTAAAAAAGGTAAATACGTCCTACGGAAAAAGATCTGGAGTTAGGCTTCTTGGATTAGAATCCTTATTCTAGTCAGTAATGTGCTGGTAAATATTTAACAAGTAGTTCTCCAAAAGAGGTCTCTGGTTTGTAGCATTTGCCAGTTTCTGTGGTGTTGTATTCCCACTGTAGGCTATTTCAAGCTACCAACCTGAGGTCACTGAATGCAGAGCTGAGAAGAGATGGGCACAATCAGCTCTTGTGAGCCAGTGCAAGTGGACTCCAGCACACTGTTGGCTCCACTACTTAGCAGGGATGTGATCTGAGGCAAGTCATTTAACTTCTAAGCCAAAGGTTTCCCATAATGCAGTTCATAACACACCTACCTCAAAGAATCACGGTCAAGATTAAAACAGATTATCAATATAAAGTCCCTATAATGTCCTTGGCACATAGCGCATGATCTAGAAAAGTTAGTCAACATTACTATTTATAAAGAGCGGATAAAGGGTACAATCTTAAACCTCTAAGAATAACTATCTTTATTTTCAACAATTGTTAATCATTATATAAACACACAGTTTTCGAACCTCTTCACAGAGAGCTTCTAGATGGAGTGCCTCCAATTTTTGGGTCATTTCCTTCCGCCGGGTCTTAAACCAGCCATCAAAATTTGGAGACTTTAGGAAATGCCTATAAAAATACATTTTAAAAAAGCAAAGTTTGATTATAACTTATTTCCTTTCCTCAATACCTTTCTTATTCAGAGAACCATGTCAAACTTTAGAATTTTTTAAAAAATAAGTTTAAAGTCTAGCTTTTTGTTTTGTTTTTAAATAAAGCATGACACATGGGTATAAAAAGAGAAAAAAGACTAACCGGTAAAGTCCAATCCAATCGCCTTTTATTCTAGAGGTTAGCTGAGGTCCTGTTTTCTCTAGTGTTTTCATAAATTCTTCTGGAAGAAACTGTCTTAACTGAGGTGGACTCTAGAAAACAGGACATATAATATTTAGAAATTAGAAGTGGAGGCCAGGTGCAGTGGCTCACACCTGTAATCCCAGCACTTTGAGAGGCCAAGGTGGGCAGATCACAAGGTCAAGAGATCAAGATCATCCTGCCCAACATGGTGAAACCCCGTCTCTACTAAAAATACAAAAATTAGCTGGGCATGGTGGCATGCGCCTGTAGACCCAGCTACTCAGAAGGCTGAGGCAGGAGAAGCACTTGAACCCGGGAGGCGGAGGTTGTAGGGAGCCGAGATCACACCACTGCACTCCAGGCTAGGTGACAGAGAGAGACTCTGTCTCCAAAAAAAAAAAAAAAGAAAAAAAAGAAAGAAAGAAAGAAAAAAGAAATTAGAAGTAGACATTTTCACAGAAGTTAATTACAGTTAGAGAATCCAAATAGGAATGCATATGAATATATTCATACCTTCCACGGAGAAATACTTTTCTGCAAAGGCATCAAGCTTGCCACGTATCTTTCCTAAAACCATGAAAAAAAGTTAATAAAAGGAGTGTCTTCAAAAGTATTTAAACAGACCTACTTTAAAGGAATGCGTCTTTTAAGTTTTTAATTATATGCCCTTTCAATGGACAACAACAACTCCATCACTCTCCACAACAGATATAGCTAAATTCAGACTAATTTAGGAAGTCAGATTTTAAATAAAAATTAAACTAAATCTTGGATAATCCAAGGGACTACCTTTTTCTTTCTTTTTTGAGACATGGTCTTACTCTACTACCCAGGCTGGACGCAGTGGTGCGATCATGACTCACTGCCTTCTGGGCTGAAGCAATCCTCCCACTTCAGCATGTAGCTGGGACTACAGGCACAAGCCAACACGCACAGCTAATTAAAAAAATTTTTAGGCCAGGTGTCGTGGCTCACGCCTGTAATCCCAGCACTTTAGGAGGCCAAGGTGGGCAGGTTATGAGGTCAGGAGTTCAAGACCAGCTTGACCAACATGGTAAAATCCCATCTCTACTAAAAACACAAAAACTAACAGGGTGTGGTGGTGCATGCCCGTAATCCCAGCTACTCAGAAGGCTGAGGCAGGAGAATCCTTGAACCCAGGAGGTAGAGGCTGCAGTGAGCCAAGATCGCACCACTGCACTCCAGCCTGGGCGACAGAGCGAGACTCCACCTCAAAAGAAATAAATAAATAAAAATAAATTTTTTAAAATTTATTCTTACTTAAAAAAATTTTTTGTAGAGACATGGTCTCACTATGTTGTCCAGACTGGTCTTGAACTCCTGGGCTCAAGTGATCCTCCTGCCCTGGTCTCCCAAAGTGCTGACGTTATAAGCACGAACCACTGCGTCCAGCCCAAGGGATTACTTTTTTTTTTTTTGAGATGGAGTTTTATTCTTGTCGCCCAGGCTGGAGTGCAATGGCGTAATCTCGGCTCACTGCAACCTTTGCTTCCTGGGTTCAAGTGATTCTCCTGCCTCAGCCTCCCAAATAGCTGGGATTACAGGCGTGTGCCACCAAACCTGGCTAATTTTGTATTTTCAGTAGAGACAGGGTTTCACCACATTGGTGAGGCTGGTCTCCAACTTCTGACCTCAGGTGATCCCCCTGCCTTGGCCTCCCAAAGTGCTGGGATTACAAGCATGAGCCACCACGCCCAGCCTCATGTTCTTTTTTTTTCTTTTTGAGACAGAGTCTTGCTCTGTTGCCAGGCGCCAGGCGGCAGTGCAGTGGCGCAATCTCGGCTCACTGCAACCTCCACCTCCTGGGTTCAAGCAATTCTCCTGCCTCAGCCTCCCAGGTAGCTGGGACTACAGGCACACGCCACCATGCCCAGCTAATTGTTTTTTGTATTTTTTTAGTACAGACGGGGTTTCACCATCTTGGCCAGGATGGTCTCGATCTCTTGACCTCGTGATCCGCCCGCCTCGGCCTCCCAAAGTGCTGGGATTACAGGCTTGAGCCACTGCGGCTGGCTCTTTTTTTTTTTTTTTAAGAGAGTCTTGCTGTTGCCCAGTATGGAGTGCAGTGGTGCAATCACAGCTTACTGCAGTCTCAAACTCCTGGCCTTAAGCAATCCTCTCACCTTGGCCTCCCAAAGTGGCAGGCCTGAGCCCAGTGAACCACTGTGCCAACCCTAGTCGATGCTTTGTAAGCAATACAGTAAAGTTTATTTATTCAAACAAATAGACTTAATGGAATAAATAAGTTGACGTCCATAGACCAAGAAAGAATATTTCTTTCTAAAATACAACCAAAAAGATCTCCAGGATGCCCTATGTAATGTTCATAGATACATTACTTTATATTAATAACTACACAAAGTTTCTCTACGATGCAGTCTCCAGACTAGGGTCATATCATGGTACTGCCTATACTTTAATATGACACCCTTCTGAATTTCTTCTTCGTCTAGTCATTTATTCCATAAAGAGTTGACAGCTACCACATGCCAGGCTGGTCAATTAATAGTAAGCAAGACAGATATGGTCCCTGTTATCATGGAGCTACAGCCTCATAGACATTATATCAAACTGTATTCAAGATAACTATCAGAGAAAGAAGCTCTACGATAATCTTTTTTTAAAGTGAAAAATGCAGTAACTAAATAATATTTCATATAAAATATATCATTTAAAATTCACAACAGTCCTGAAAGGTACTCAGGAAAGAGGAATCAGCCACATTTCAGAGGTAAGAAAATTGAGGGTCAGACAGAGGGAGTGACTTACCAAAGTTGAACAGTTAACACTAAAACAAATAATCCAGGTCTCTTGCAAAGGGCTTTATTTTTAATCACTAAATATACCAGGCTGGCAAAACACACAACTTAAGATATGGTTTTGGAGGGTGGGAAAAACATTTATACACCCTTCACCAAATCATTAAATTATGCAAAAATGTATTTATTAACTTACTAATGGAATGATGAAACTTTGTGTCAGTTCCAAAAAATAGCGTCGAAGAATAACACTTTGAGCCTCAGAAGGACGTTTCTGTTGTACACCCTTAAAAGAGGAAATAATGAGAATCCATATTCTAACGTTGGAATATAAAACAATGGATAATTATCACATTCAACTGCTATATAAATACAATTTATGCTTGATATTTAAAAAATCAAGAACTTCACCTTGAAGTAACTTAATGTGAAGTTCACTGTGCAATATCCTGTGAAAATAATCTTTACCGGAGTAAAACATAAGACTCCTTAGCTTGGGGAATACTGTTCATCCCATACTGTAACAATGTGAGTTCACAGCTGGGGCTCACACCTGTAATTCCAGCACTTTGAGAGGCTGAAGTGGGTGGATTACCTGAGGTCAGGAGTTGAGGACCAGCCTGACCAACATGGGGAAACCCTGTTTCTTCTAAAAAATACAAAAATTAGCCAGGCACGGTGGCAAGTGCCTATAAATCCCAGCTACTCAGGAGGCTGAGGCAGGAGAATTGATTGAACCCGGTTAGGCGGAGATTGCAGTGAGCTGAAATTGTGCCACTGCACTCCAGCCTGGGTGACAATAGTGAAACTCTGTCTCAAAAAAAAAACAAAGTGAGTTCACAATAAAGACAATCTTTATTTTATATCTGCTATATTAAACTATTTGTATTTTTTAAAAAATGATTAACAATCCCCTATTGTTAGATGCTAAGTTACCTCATGGTAGAATCTATGGCTTTTTCACTGTAATTCTCAAGTTTCTAGAAAGACTGACATTCATGTTTAGCTACAGCCCCAAATTCATGCCCATACTGTTGCTAGTTTAGTCTTCTGATTTTCATAAAACTTTGAGTCAAAAAAGAGACCCCGGCTGGGCATAGTGGCTGATGCCAATAATCCCAGAACTTTGGGAGACCAAGGTGGGCCTATCACTTGAGGCCAGGAGTTTGAGACCAGCCTGGCCAATATGGCAAAACCCTATCTCTACTGAAAATATAAAACTTAGCCAGGCGTGGTAGTGCACACCTGTAATTTCAGCTGCTCGGGAGGCTGAGGCACAAGAATGGCTTGAACCCAGAAGGCAGAGGTTGCAGTGAGCTGAGATCATGCCACTGCACTCCAGCCTAGGAGACAGAGTAAGACTCTGTCTCCCAAAAAACAAAACAAAACAAAAAAGGAGAGATCCTATTTCACATATTGCTTAAGGAGATATTACATACCTGAATAAGGAAATTTCAATTAATAATATGAGCAACTCATTACCTTCTGTAACTGTTTTATGATCTCTTCATCTCTATTTAAATATGGCTTATATGAAGTATAAACTCCTAAGAGCAAAGAAAAGAAGGTAAATAGAAAAACCCAAGTACCATATAAATATATATTTAAAAATCAATAAAAGTCAATACCAGGTTTAGAATCCAGAGTCTTTAGATTCTTCAATTTCTTCACTTTAACCTGCTTAGGAATTTCACCTGAAGGAAGCAGCATAAAGATTTTTATAGTTATTCTAATCATACATATTACAAAATTGGAACTTTATCAGATTTATAATCTGTTTATTACTTAAGGATGTTACAATTAAAGCATTCTTAACATCAATTAATATGTTAAGGGTTCAGTCTTAATACTTTAAACCTGGATAAAATGAATACTGGATTATTACAACAGTACAGAAACAATTCATGTCAATTATATAAAATGAATATTTGATCTTTCATTAATATTTATTATTACTGGCCGGGCGCAGTAGCTCACACCTGTAATCCCAGCACTTTGGGAGGCCGAGGCGGGCGGATCATGAGGTCAAGAGATCGAGACCATCCTGGTCAACATGGTGAAACCCCGTCTCTACTAAAAATACAAAAAAATTAGCTGGGCATGGTGGCGCGCGCCTGTAGTCCCAGCTATTCGGGACGCTGAGGCAGGAGAATTGCTTGAACCCGGGCGGCGGAGGTTGCAGTGAGCCAAGGTCGCGCCACTGCACTCCAGCCTGGCGCCTGGTGATGGAGTGAGACTCTGTCTCAAAAAAAAAATATATATATATATATATATATATTTATTTATTATTAAATTTTTCCCTTTTTGTCACTCAACCTGTAATTTAAAATCTACATGCCAAACACATAAAACTGAAAATTTATGTGCCGAATAGGAATAAAATACCCTTTAAGTATAAATGGAATAGAGAGCAATTCTTTTTTTTTTTTTTTTTTTTGAGACAGAGTCTTACTCCGTCACCAGGCGCCAGGCTGGAGTGCGGTGGCGCGACCTCAGCTCACTGCAACCTCCGCCGCCCGGGTTCAAGCAATTCTCCTGCCTCAGCCTCCCGAGTAACTGGGACTACAGGCGCGCGCCACCACACCCAGCTAATTTTTTTGTATTTTTAGTAGAGACGGGGTTTCACCATGTTGACCAGGATGGTCTCGATCTCTTGACCTCGTGATCCGCCCGCCTCGGCCTCCCAAAGTGCTGGGATTACAGGTGTGAGCTACTGCGCCCGGCCAGTAATAATAAATATTAATGAAAGATCAAATATTCATTTTATATAATTGACATGAATTGTTTCTGTACTGTTGTAATAATCCAGTATTCATTTTATCCAGGTTTAAAGTATTAAGACTGAACCCTTAACATATTAATTGATGTTAAGAATGCTTTAATTGTAACATCCTTAAGTAATAAACAGATTATAAATCTGATAAAGTTCCAATTTTGTAATATGTATGATTAGAATAACTATAAAAATCTTTATGCTGCTTCCTTCAGGTGAAATTCCTAAGCAGGTTAAAGTGAAGAAATTGAAGAATCTAAAGACTCTGGATTCTAAACCTGGTATTGACTTTTATTGATTTTTAAATATATATTTATATGGTACTTGGGTTTTTCTATTTACCTTCTTTTCTTTGCTCTTAGGAGTTTATACTTCATATAAGCCATATTTAAATAGAGATGAAGAGATCATAAAACAGTTACAGAAGGTAATGAGTTGCTCATATTATTAATTGAAATTTCCTTATTCAGGTATGTAATATCTCCTTAAGCAATATGTGAAATAGGATCTCTCCTTTTTTGTTTTGTTTTGTTTTTTGGGAGACAGAGTCTTACTCTGTCTCCTAGGCTGGAGTGCAGTGGCATGATCTCAGCTCACTGCAACCTCTGCCTTCTGGGTTCAAGCCATTCTTGTGCCTCAGCCTCCCGAGCAGCTGAAATTACAGGTGTGCACTACCACGCCTGGCTAAGTTTTATATTTTCAGTAGAGATAGGGTTTTGCCATATTGGCCAGGCTGGTCTCAAACTCCTGGCCTCAAGTGATAGGCCCACCTTGGTCTCCCAAAGTTCTGGGATTATTGGCATCAGCCACTATGCCCAGCCGGGGTCTCTTTTTTGACTCAAAGTTTTATGAAAATCAGAAGACTAAACTAGCAACAGTATGGGCATGAATTTGGGGCTGTAGCTAAACATGAATGTCAGTCTTTCTAGAAACTTGAGAATTACAGTGAAAAAGCCATAGATTCTACCATGAGGTAACTTAGCATCTAACAATAGGGGATTGTTAATCATTTTTTAAAAAATACAAATAGTTTAATATAGCAGATATAAAATAAAGATTGTCTTTATTGTGAACTCACTTTGTTTTTTTTTTGAGACAGAGTTTCACTATTGTCACCCAGGCTGGAGTGCAGTGGCACAATTTCAGCTCACTGCAATCTCCGCCTAACCGGGTTCAATCAATTCTCCTGCCTCAGCCTCCTGAGTAGCTGGGATTTATAGGCACTTGCCACCGTGCCTGGCTAATTTTTGTATTTTTTAGAAGAAACAGGGTTTCCCCATGTTGGTCAGGCTGGTCCTCAACTCCTGACCTCAGGTAATCCACCCACTTCAGCCTCTCAAAGTGCTGGAATTACAGGTGTGAGCCCCAGCTGTGAACTCACATTGTTACAGTATGGGATGAACAGTATTCCCCAAGCTAAGGAGTCTTATGTTTTACTCCGGTAAAGATTATTTTCACAGGATATTGCACAGTGAACTTCACATTAAGTTACTTCAAGGTGAAGTTCTTGATTTTTTAAATATCAAGCATAAATTGTATTTATATAGCAGTTGAATGTGATAATTATCCATTGTTTTATATTCCAACGTTAGAATATGGATTCTCATTATTTCCTCTTTTAAGGGTGTACAACAGAAACGTCCTTCTGAGGCTCAAAGTGTTATTCTTCGACGCTATTTTTTGGAACTGACACAAAGTTTCATCATTCCATTAGTAAGTTAATAAATACATTTTTGCATAATTTAATGATTTGGTGAAGGGTGTATAAATGTTTTTCCCACCCTCCAAAACCATATCTTAAGTTGTGTGTTTTGCCAGCCTGGTATATTTAGTGATTAAAAATAAAGCCCTTTGCAAGAGACCTGGATTATTTGTTTTAGTGTTAACTGTTCAACTTTGGTAAGTCACTCCCTCTGTCTGACCCTCAATTTTCTTACCTCTGAAATGTGGCTGATTCCTCTTTCCTGAGTACCTTTCAGGACTGTTGTGAATTTTAAATGATATATTTTATATGAAATATTATTTAGTTACTGCATTTTTCACTTTAAAAAAAGATTATCGTAGAGCTTCTTTCTCTGATAGTTATCTTGAATACAGTTTGATATAATGTCTATGAGGCTGTAGCTCCATGATAACAGGGACCATATCTGTCTTGCTTACTATTAATTGACCAGCCTGGCATGTGGTAGCTGTCAACTCTTTATGGAATAAATGACTAGACGAAGAAGAAATTCAGAAGGGTGTCATATTAAAGTATAGGCAGTACCATGATATGACCCTAGTCTGGAGACTGCATCGTAGAGAAACTTTGTGTAGTTATTAATATAAAGTAATGTATCTATGAACATTACATAGGGCATCCTGGAGATCTTTTTGGTTGTATTTTAGAAAGAAATATTCTTTCTTGGTCTATGGACGTCAACTTATTTATTCCATTAAGTCTATTTGTTTGAATAAATAAACTTTACTGTATTGCTTACAAAGCATCGACTAGGGTTGGCACAGTGGTTCACTGGGCTCAGGCCTGCCACTTTGGGAGGCCAAGGTGAGAGGATTGCTTAAGGCCAGGAGTTTGAGACTGCAGTAAGCTGTGATTGCACCACTGCACTCCATACTGGGCAACAGCAAGACTCTCTTAAAAAAAAAAAAAAAGAGCCAGCCGCAGTGGCTCAAGCCTGTAATCCGAGCACTTTGGGAGGCCGAGGCGGGCGGATCACGAGGTCAAGAGATCGAGACCATCCTGGCCAAGATGGTGAAACCCCGTCTGTACTAAAAAAATACAAAAAACAATTAGCTGGGCATGGTGGCGTGTGCCTGTAGTCCCAGCTACCTGGGAGGCTGAGGCAGGAGAATTGCTTGAACCCAGGAGGTGGAGGTTGCAGTGAGCCGAGATTGCGCCACTGCACTGCCGCCTGGCGCCTGGCAACAGAGCAAGACTCTGTCTCAAAAAGAAAAAAAAAGAACATGAGGCTGGGCGTGGTGGCTCATGCTTGTAATCCCAGCACTTTGGGAGGCCAAGGCAGGGGGATCACCTGAGGTCAGAAGTTGGAGACCAGCCTCACCAATGTGGTGAAACCCTGTCTCTACTGAAAATACAAAATTAGCCAGGTTTGGTGGCACACGCCTGTAATCCCAGCTATTTGGGAGGCTGAGGCAGGAGAATCACTTGAACCCAGGAAGCAAAGGTTGCAGTGAGCCGAGATTACGCCATTGCACTCCAGCCTGGGCGACAAGAATAAAACTCCATCTCAAAAAAAAAAAAAGTAATCCCTTGGGCTGGACGCAGTGGTTCGTGCTTATAACGTCAGCACTTTGGGAGACCAGGGCAGGAGGATCACTTGAGCCCAGGAGTTCAAGACCAGTCTGGACAACATAGTGAGACCATGTCTCTACAAAAAATTTTTTTAAGTAAGAATAAATTTTAAAAAATTTATTTTTATTTATTTATTTCTTTTGAGGTGGAGTCTCGCTCTGTCGCCCAGGCTGGAGTGCAGTGGTGCGATCTTGGCTCACTGCAGCCTCTACCTCCTGGGTTCAAGGATTCTCCTGCCTCAGCCTTCTGAGTAGCTGGGATTACGGGCATGCACCACCACACCCTGTTAGTTTTTGTGTTTTTAGTAGAGATGGGATTTTACCATGTTGGTCAAGCTGGTCTTGAACTCCTGACCTCATAACCTGCCCACCTTGGCCTCCTAAAGTGCTGGGATTACAGGCGTGAGCCACGACACCTGGCCTAAAAATTTTTTTAATTAGCTGTGCGTGTTGGCTTGTGCCTGTAGTCCCAGCTACATGCTGAAGTGGGAGGATTGCTTCAGCCCAGAAGGCAGTGAGTCATGATCGCACCACTGCGTCCAGCCTGGGTAGTAGAGTAAGACCATGTCTCAAAAAAGAAAGAAAAAGGTAGTCCCTTGGATTATCCAAGATTTAGTTTAATTTTTATTTAAAATCTGACTTCCTAAATTAGTCTGAATTTAGCTATATCTGTTGTGGAGAGTGATGGAGTTGTTGTTGTCCATTGAAAGGGCATATAATTAAAAACTTAAAAGACGCATTCCTTTAAAGTAGGTCTGTTTAAATACTTTTGAAGACACTCCTTTTATTAACTTTTTTTCATGGTTTTAGGAAAGATACGTGGCAAGCTTGATGCCTTTGCAGAAAAGTATTTCTCCGTGGAAGGTATGAATATATTCATATGCATTCCTATTTGGATTCTCTAACTGTAATTAACTTCTGTGAAAATGTCTACTTCTAATTTCTTTTTTCTTTCTTTCTTTCTTTTTTTTCTTTTTTTTTTTTTTTGGAGACAGAGTCTCTCTCTGTCACCTAGCCTGGAGTGCAGTGGTGTGATCTCGGCTCCCTACAACCTCCGCCTCCCGGGTTCAAGTGCTTCTCCTGCCTCAGCCTTCTGAGTAGCTGGGTCTACAGGCGCATGCCACCATGCCCAGCTAATTTTTGTATTTTTAGTAGAGACGGGGTTTCACCATGTTGGGCAGGATGATCTTGATCTCTTGACCTTGTGATCTGCCCACCTTGGCCTCTCAAAGTGCTGGGATTACAGGTGTGAGCCACTGCACCTGGCCTCCACTTCTAATTTCTAAATATTATATGTCCTGTTTTCTAGAGTCCACCTCAGTTAAGACAGTTTCTTCCAGAAGAATTTATGAAAACACTAGAGAAAACAGGACCTCAGCTAACCTCTAGAATAAAAGGCGATTGGATTGGACTTTACCGGTTAGTCTTTTTTCTCTTTTTATACCCATGTGTCATGCTTTATTTAAAAACAAAACAAAAAGCTAGACTTTAAACTTATTTTTTAAAAAATTCTAAAGTTTGACATGGTTCTCTGAATAAGAAAGGTATTGAGGAAAGGAAATAAGTTATAATCAAACTTTGCTTTTTTAAAATGTATTTTTATAGGCATTTCCTAAAGTCTCCAAATTTTGATGGCTGGTTTAAGACCCGGCGGAAGGAAATGACCCAAAAATTGGAGGCACTCCATCTAGAAGCTCTCTGTGAAGAGGTTCGAAAACTGTGTGTTTATATAATGATTAACAATTGTTGAAAATAAAGATAGTTATTCTTAGAGGTTTAAGATTGTACCCTTTATCCGCTCTTTATAAATAGTAATGTTGACTAACTTTTCTAGATCATGCGCTATGTGCCAAGGACATTATAGGGACTTTATATTGATAATCTGTTTTAATCTTGACCGTGATTCTTTGAGGTAGGTGTGTTATGAACTGCATTATGGGAAACCTTTGGCTTAGAAGTTAAATGACTTGCCTCAGATCACATCCCTGCTAAGTAGTGGAGCCAACAGTGTGCTGGAGTCCACTTGCACTGGCTCACAAGAGCTGATTGTGCCCATCTCTTCTCAGCTCTGCATTCAGTGACCTCAGGTTGGTAGCTTGAAATAGCCTACAGTGGGAATACAACACCACAGAAACTGGCAAATGCTACAAACCAGAGACCTCTTTTGGAGAACTACTTGTTAAATATTTACCAGCACATTACTGACTAGAATAAGGATTCTAATCCAAGAAGCCTAACTCCAGATCTTTTTCCGTAGGACGTATTTACCTTTTTTAGTTAGTATTAACACTTTAAAAAATGTGGACTGATTTTTTATGTTCTGTATTACCAGGCTATTTTAAATTAAACTACTTGTGAAAATAAAAGGGATAGTCTTTCATTTATATTTAGCTTTAAATGTCAGGTGTGATAGCCTCAGTGTTAACTTTCTACACAGAAACTCCCAGTGACTGTGGCTTTGATAAGAGGAATATGATGAATGCACCTGCAACATAAACCCAGGAAGAGGTTATTTGAAAACAAAGTTTACAGCGAGTAGTAATAAACTCATGTTCAGTTATCTTGATTTGTTAGCTAATGTTCTTTATAAGTTAGTTACTACTTAGTGGCAGTGGGGGTTAGTATTACAGTTTCAGCTGCAATTTTGTTTTTCTTGCTTGATCTAAAAAAGCCACCTCAGAAAGGAATTTTCTTACATTTTGTTTTACTTCCAAACATGCGACAATTATTCTGGCTAATGCAGAAAGATATCTGACAGTTATTAGAATGTTAGTGAGAATTATTCTTGCACTATAGTGCTATATCTGGGTTAAATACTTTGTTCTTCTTTTCCTTCTTGTCCTTCCTTCACAGTAGCCTTACCTATTGAAATAGAGAGGTTTGAATATTATTTTGAGAACTTACTCATTTGGGATTTTATTATTGTTCTAGGACTTACTTCTCTGGATCCAGAAACACACAGAAGTAGAAACAGTAGACCTTGTTTTGAAGCTGAAAAATAAGCTGGTATGTAGCCGAAACAGTCAAAGATTAAATTGACTTTTCTGTGAAGATACCTTCCTCTCATGTGAGCTGATAACCTGTGATAGTTCACAGAAGCAACTTTTTAAATGAGAGGGCTTGAAATTGGTCAATTGGTGGTATATATTGCTGAAAATACTTGGTCACCGAAACAGACTGTTATGATGCCATATTATTCTGACTTTATCTACGTGGAATCTAATGAGCTCTATAAAAACATTCTTGTTTATATTTCTAGGTTTTATTATGAATTTACATAGAAGCCTGATATTGAGCTCAATAACAAATTGTTTAAATGGAATGCTCTTTGCTTTTTTAGTTTCTATAAATTCTGTAACAAGTATCCAATTGTAGGGCTTTAAAATGGTTTACTTAGAGAATATAATGTATTAATACAGATTCTGAGGATAATTTAAATGCTATGAAATATTCCTTATGTAGTTGCAGGCTGATCGAGAGCACTTACCTGTGAAACCTGACACTATGGAAAAGTTACGGACACACATAGATGCCATTATCTTAGCATTGCCAGAGGACCTGCAAGGCATACTGCTCAAAACGGGCATGACGTGATATTTGCCAAGATTTTCTAGCCAAAAAGGATTATGCACCATAAGGCATACTGACATGTCAACCAGACGCACAATGGAGATCGCTCAGTGGCAGCAGAGTGGAAAATCAGCCATGAATGCTAGTTACAGGGTAGAAAGACTGTGTTATATAAACAGACCTTTTTAGTGCATTATTTTTAAAAGTGGACATCTGTGGTAGTTCCACTTTAATACTTAAACACCGAAAGGCATTTCTATATTTTTAATCATGTTCTCAAGTGCTCTTATGAGAGACTTGTGGGGTCATCAGTATTAGTGAATTCATACTGCAGTGCTGGCATTGCAGATATATTTTTAAATTGGTGCTGTTTTGCCCAATCATGTTAAAACTCAGGGGGATATAAAAATAACATTTACACTGGCTATCTTCTTAAGAACAGAAAGACTGAACTGTCCAACTACGGTTAGGAGGAATTGATGTTTATGTAGTGCCTTCTGCTGTCCTACGTGTTTCACAGTTCAGCTGCTAGTCTTGAAGCTTTTCCTTAGCTTGATGATGACACGTAATTTTATAACGTATTCTGTTGAGTGATCATTGTTTAAAAAAATTTGTTTCTTGTTGCCCATTGTTTATTAATAGACACAGTGGGGTTTTTTCAGTTGTCATACAGATTTTCTGTTTTCTCTACCATTTTCAAAATTTAATCTTACCAGTTTCTCCAAAGACAAGAAGGCATCTAGTATTAATTATGGAAGAGTTTATTTTCTCTTACTTTTTACTAATTTAAACATTAGGCCAGGCATGGTGGCTCACGACTATAATCCTAGCACTTTGGGAGGCCAAGGCGGACAAATCACCTTAGGTCAGGAGTTGGAGACCAGCCTGGTCAACATGGCAAAACCCCGTCTCTACTAAAAATACAAAAATTAGCCAGGCATGGTGGTATGTGCCTGTCATCCCAGCTGCTTGAGAGGCTGAGATGTGAGAATCACTTGAATCTGGGAGGCGGAGGTTGCAGTGAGCCAAGATTGCGCCACTGGACTCCAGCTTGTGTGACAGAGTGAGACTCCACTTAAAAATAAAAATTAAATAATAAATATGAATTTATTATTAAATGTTTAAATTAATGAACTTGGATGCTTTTCAAAGACATTCTAATTATAAATCTCATAATCAGCTATTTTTTTAAACTGAACTATTCTTATTTCAAAGGCATTCATAAGTTTTTTATGTGATAGTTATTTGAGTAATGATAAGATTGATTTGCAGCATTATTTGTTTGGTAGTGTTTTTTATCTGAACATTGATGTTTCTTAGAACACTTTGCTTACTGTTATTTGACATGGTAACTTTTGCCTGAATCACTGTTATGGAAAGCTTTTGTTGTTGTTTTTGCTTAAACAATACTACCTTGCCAAAAATAGAAGAATGTGATTTGGTAGAGTAACGTTGTTTGGTTTGTGTTTGAATAAGAGTATCCTGCAGAAGCCACTGTTTTTTTTTGGTTTTTTTTTTGAGAGGGAGTTTTGCTTTCGTTGCCCAGGCTGGAGTGCAATGGTGCAGTCTCGGTTCACTGCAACCTCTGCTTCCCAGGATGAAGCGATTCTTCTGCCTCAGCCTTCCAATTAGCTGGGATTACAGGCATGCGCCATCACACCTGGCTAATTTTATGTTTTTTAGTAGAGACAGGGTTTCTCCATGTTGGTCAGGCTGGTCTTGAACTCCAGACCTCAGGTGATCCACCCGCCTGGGCCTCCCAAAATGCTGGGATCACAGGCATGAGCCACTGCACACAACCAGAAGCCACTATTTAAAATAGGAACACATGACACAGCATGTGGTTAATAGCTGTATCTTGAATTATCTTCTAAATAACCAAATTTAGTTGTAGTATTTGTAAAAGATATGGCTCCAGAAGCTATCTTTTGTTCTCTGTAGTATAACTCTTAAGAGCATTCCTGACCCAAGAAAGACTCATTGCATTTGTAACTGTGGTCTAATACCCAAATGTACCCTGTTCTTATGGATACAGTCTCTTGAAGCATACCTCAAAGTCATAGAAATAATAGGGCATTTGAAAGAAATCGTTTGCCTTGGATCATGTGAGTTATTTTGTGAAATAACAGCTGACTTTTCAGAAAATGGGCAACTACTTTTATATGCTAAAATATTTCATAACTTTCTGGGAAACCTTATTTAGGTATAAATGGTCATCTTATTATTTTTCAAAAGAGTATTTTTTAATAATCTTACAGTTTATATACAGTTTGTGACCAGAATTTGCAAGTTGTTAGTGTCATATCAAGGATCTTTTCAATTATACCACTACAGGATATATCATTTCAAGTTTATTTTGCACAGCTGAAGAGTAGCAGAGGATGCCAATTAGCATGATGATGGTATCTTCATATTTACTGTATTTAACTGAAACCTAACACATGTTGAAAACCATATCATACCTAGTTTATCTCAATTTCAAACTATGTACTTGTAAAAATGATGTAAAGTTGCATTGAGAACCTGAGGAAGACTGACTGATAACTTAATTTTTGGTGTGTGATTTTCAGATTTGTCTTTTTTTTTTTTTTTTAAGAAGACTTTGTTACTCTGTAAACTCTGACATGAAATGTTTTATCTCTACCAGCATCAGGAGGAATCACTGCTTTAAGAGTATTGTGTAATGCCTAGTGCCTTCTATTTACAGTGAAAAAGAGGCTTTGTGAAGGCATTTGTGGTCATTACCAAAAACTAAATTAAAGGCCTTGGATTTTAAAGCACTTGGATATTTTGTGTTATTTCTGAGTGGGGTTGGACTTCTTGGGGAAAATGCATAATGAAACTTGTGCATTAGGAGATTCCTTGTGTTTCCTGCCAGGTTGTTTTTTTAAGGACTTCAAATGGAAATCCTCTGTGTACTTCACTATGAGCAGGTGAACAGTTCTGTTTAGACAGATCAGTTAAGTGGCTTCATATCCTTCCTAGCAGTGCACTTATTTTATGAAATATTCTGGTAAAAATATTGGCCATGTGTGGTGGCTCACATCTATATTCTCGGCACTTTAGGAGGCTGAGGCAGGAGGATCGTTTAAGCCCAGTTCAAGATCCACATAGGCAACAAAGTGAGACCCCGTCTCTACAAATAATCAAAAAATGAGCAGAGCGTGGTGGCACATGCCAGTAGTCCCAGCTACTCAGGAGGCTAAGGCGGATGAGTGGATGGCCTGACCCTAGGAGGTCCAGGGGTATAATCACGCCATTTTACTCTGGCCTGGGTGACAGAGCAAGACCTGTCTCAAAAGAATGATTTTTTTTAGCTGGATAATCTCAGTTACTGCTAGATTCTCCTTCATTTGCTACCTTTTTTAAAACCCAAATCTCCCATTATTTTTATTTCTTTTCTTTTTTAAAAGTAGCAACTACATTATATTATTATTATTATTTTTTTCTCGAAATGGAGTCTTGCACTGTCACCCAGGCTGGAGTGCAGTGGCATAATCTCTGCTCACTGTAACTTCTACCTCCTGGATTCAAGCGATCCTCCTGCCTTGACCTCTCAAGTAGCTGGGATTACAGGTATGCACCACCACACCTGGCTAATTTTTATATTTTTAGTAGAGAATACAAAAATTAGAAACAATCCACGTTTCACCCTGTTGACCAGGCTGGTCTCTAACTCCTGATCTCAAGTGGTCGGTCTTGGCCTCCCAAAGTCCTAGGATTACAGGCATGAGCCACTGCACCTGAGATCCCATCTCTAAAAAAAGGTTTTTAAAAGTAGTCAGACATAGTGGTGCATGCCTGTGGTCCCAGCTACTCGGGAAGCTAAGGTGGGAGGATACTGCTTGCCCAGGAATTCGAGACTGCAGTGAGCTGTGATCATGCCACTTCACTCAGCCTGAGTAGCAGAGTGAGACCCTGTCTATAAAAGAAAAAATATTTTTAAAAAATTTTTAAAGATTTTGTTGTTCGATAATCATGCTTCATTCCATTTTACTAGTTTCACATTAGACTTAGGTTCTGCTTATTTTTGCCTCCCCATTCTTGTTGTCATCATTATACTATTTCTGTCTTAACCATTAGAAAGCCAGACTTCAGTGATCCTGCATAATTTAGCCTGTCCCTCACATTTTTCCATGACATCCAGTCAGAATACATTATGGTTTAAATTGCTTCTACATTGACCAAAGGAGTTTTGGAAAATAGTAACTTTACATTCCAGAGTTATGCTTCTTATTAAATGTATTTTTTGTTTTTTTTTTGAGAGGGGGTCTTGCTCTGTCACCCAGGCTGGAGTGCAGTGGCGCCATCTGAGCTCACTGCAACCTCCGCCTCTCAGGTTCAAGCGATTCTCCTGCCTTGGTCTCCGAGTAGCTAGAGTTTCACCGTGTTAGCCAGGATGGTCTCAATCTCCTGACCTCGTGATCCTCCCCCCTCGGCCTCCCAAAGTGCTGGGATTACAGGCTTGAGGTACTATGCCTGGCCAATTTTTATATTTTTAGTAGAGATGGGGTTTTACCATGTTGGTCAGGCTGGTCGAACTCCTAACAGGTGATCCACCCCCTTCGGCCTCCCAAAGTGCTGGAATTACAGGCATGAGCCACCATGCCTAGCCTTAACTGAATGAATTTTTATACTTCAGTAGGAAACTTGAAATGATTGCTTTTATTTAATGAAATGGGTAAATATTTTTACTTTTTGTTTTTTAAACAGCCTTTAGACAGGACACAAACCAGAGGGCTAACAACACCCAATTTCAATAATAAAGTTACAGTAATCAAGCAATGTGGCACTGGCATCAAGATAGACACACAGACCAGTGGTACAGAATAGGAAGTGTAAAAATAAACCCACATGTATATGGACAACTGAATTTTGAAAAAGGTACAACAAAGCCAATGTAACTGATTTCTGGCAATAATAATAACCCATCAACAAATAGTGCTGGGACAATTGGATATTCATATGCAAAACAAACCAAAAAAAAATCCCTTAAATCCATACTTCACATACACACTAAAACTAATTCCAAATGGTTTATAAACCTAAATGCAAAACCTAAAACTGTAAAACTGCTAGAAGAGGCTGAGTGCAGTGGCTCACACCTGTAATCCCAGAACTTTGGGAGGCTGAGGCAGGTGGATCACTTGCGGTCAGGAGTTTGAGACCAGCCTGGCCAATATAGTAAAACCCCATCTTTACTAAAAGTACAAAACTTAGCCAGGCATGATGGTATGCGCTTATAATCCCAGCTACTGGGGAGGCTGAGGCAGGAGAATTGCTTGAACCTGGGAGGCCAATGTTGCAGTGAGCTGAGATTGCACCACTGCCCTCCAGCCTGGGTGACAGAGTAAAAGTCCTTTTCAAAAAAAAATAAAAATAAAACTGCTAGAAGAAAACATAGGTCTTTGTGACCTTGGGTAAGAACACAATACGTAAAAGAACAAATTCATAAGTTGAACTAAACCAAATTAAAAATTGCTTTTCAAAAGACACTTTAAAAAAGGGGGGAATAGTCATAAACTAGGGGTGCAGGGATCTTTGCAATGCATGCATCTGAAAAAGAACTTGTATCAAGAACATATAGAGAACTCTGGCCTGGCGCAGTGGCTCACACCTGTAATCCCAGCACTTTGGGAAGCCAAAATGGGTGGATCACTTAAGGTCAGGAGTTCAAGACCAGCCTGGCCAAGATGGCAAAACCCCATCTCTACTAAAAATACAAAAATTAGGCACGTGTGGTGGCACATGCTTGTAATCCCAGCTACTTGAAAGCCTGAGGCAGGAGGATTGCTTGAACCTGGGAGGTGGAGGTTGCATTGAGCCGACAACATGCCACTGCAGTCCAGCCTGGGCAGCAGAGCAAGACATGAATGTATCACCAGGTCATTTATTTTTATTACTGAGTAGTATTCTATTATATGGGTAAAACACAATTTTTACCCACTTACCTATTGACAGATATTTGGATTGTTTCTAGTTTTTCACTCTTACAGGTAAAGCTGCTGTGAACACATGTACTAGTCCTTGGATGGATATATATTTCCTTTTTTCTTGGGTAAATACCTAGGAGTGGTATGAGTGGGATGGCTGGGTCATATGTAGGTAAATAACTTTTTAAGAGACTGCCAAACTGTTCCAAAGTGGTTGTACTGTTTTATTTCTACGAGTAATGTCTGAAAGTTCCAGTTGTTCCATGTCCCAACTAACATTTGGTATGGTCAGCCTTTTTAATGTTAGCCCATTCTAATAGGTTTGTGTCAGTACCTTATTGAGATTTTAGTTTACATTTTGCTAATAACCTTTGATGCTGAGCATCTTTGTGTGTGCTTATTAGTCTTCTCTGTATCTTCTTGGTAAAGTGCTCAAATCTTTTGCTTATTATGTAACTTGCTACTTACATTTCCATATAAATTCTAGAATCAGCTTATGAATTTCTACACAAATTTCTGCTGGGATTTTGATTGGGTTTGTTTTGAATTTATAGATCAATTTGAGGGAGAATTGAATAATTTCAAGTCTTCTGAACCATGAACAAAGTGTATCTTTCCATTTATGTATGTGTTCTTTAATTTCTCTCAGCAATATTTTGTAATTATCATATTAATGGAACAAGTCTTTCATCTCTTCCATCAGATTTATCACTAAGCCT
>PVKV010026478.1:0-27932 GCA_004027835.1 Alouatta palliata
CAATTCTCCTGCCTCAGCCTCCCGAGTAGCTGGGACTACAGGCATGTGCCACCATGCCCAGCTAATTTTTGTATTTTTAGTAGAGACGGGGTTTCACCATGTTGACCAGGATGGTCTCGATCTCTTGACCTCGTGATCCACCCGCCTCGGCCTCCCAAAGTGCTGGGATTACAGGCGTGAGCCACCGCGCCCGGCCTATCCACGTGTTCTTATTGTTCAACACCCGCCTATGAGTGAGAACATGTGGTGTTTGGTTTTCTGTTCTTGTGTCAGTTTGCTGAGAATGATGGTTTCCAGATTCATCCATGTCCCTACAAAGGACATGAACTCATCCTTTTTTATGGGATGCCTTTTATTTCTTTCTGTTGTCTGATTGCTCTAGCTAGGACTTTTAGTATTATGTTGAATAACAGTGGTAAAAGTAGGCATCCTTGTCTTGTATAGATCTTAGAGGAAAGGCTTTCAGTTTTCCCCTCATTCAGTGTGATACTAGCTGTGGCTCTGTCATATATGGCTATTATTGTGTTGAGGCATATTCCTTCTATACCCGGTTTTTTGAGAGTTTTTATCTTGAAACGATGTTGAATTTTATTAAATGCTTTTTAGCATCAATTTAAATGATCATATGTTTTTTGTCCTTCATTCTGTTGGTACGATGTATCACATTGACTGATTTGTGTATGTTGAGCCATTCTTACATCCCTGGGATAAATTCCACTTAGTCATGATGAATGATTTTTTAAATGTGTTATTGAATTCACTTTACTAGTATTTTGTTGAGAATTTTTGCATCAGTGTTCATCAGGGATATTAGCCTTTAATTTTCTTTTCTTTTCTTTCTTTTTTTTGGCTGTGTCTTTGCTTTGTTTTGCTATCAAGTTAATACTGGCCTCGTAGAATGAGTTTGGAAGTATTCCCTTCTCTATATTTTTTGAATAGTTTGAATAGTATTGGTATTAGTTCTTCTTTAAATGTTTGGTAGATTTCAGAGGTAAAGCTAATGGGTTCCAGGGATTTTTTTTTTTTTTTTTTTTTTTTCTGGGAGACATTTTTATGATGGCTTCAATCTCATTACTTGTTATTGATCTGTTTAGGTTTTCAGTTTCTTCATAGTTCAGTCTTTGTAGGTTGCAATGCATCTGGGAATTTATCCATTTTTTCTGTGTTTTCAAATTTATTGGCATATAGTTGTTCATAGCAGCATCTAATAATCTTTCAAATTTCTATGGTATTATTTGTAATATCTCCCCTTTCATATCTGATTTTATTTATTTAGGTCTTCTCTCTTTTTTTTTTCTTAGTCTGGCGTAAGGTTTGTTGATTTTATCTTAAAAAAACAACTTTTTGTTTTGTTAATCTTTCATATTGTCATTTTGCATTCAATTTTATTTATTTCTGCTGTGTTCTTTATTATTTATTTTGTTGTACTCATTTTGGGTTTAACTCTTTGTTTTCTAGTTCTTTAAGATTTATGGTTTATTTAATGTTTTTCTACTTTTTGATGTAGGCACTTATTGCTGTAAACCTTTCTCTTGGTATGGCTTTCACTGTATCCCGTAAGTTTTGGTATGTTGTGTTTCCATTTTCATTTGTTTCAAGAAATTTTAAAATTCCTTGTTAGTTTCTTTCTTGTCCCACTGATCATTCAGGAGCATATTGTTTAATTTCCATGTGTTTGTACAGTTTCCCAAATACCTTGTTACCGATTTGTAGTTTTATTCCATTGTGGTCAGAACAGATACTTGATATAATTTCAATTAAAAAAAATTAGGACTTGTTTTGTGGCCTAACATATGGTCTCTCTTTGAGAATGATCCATGTGCTGAGGAGAAGAATGGATGTTCTTTAGCCATTGGATGAAATATTTTGTAAATATCTATTAGGTCCATTTGGTCTATAGTGCCAGTGAAATCCAGTGTTTCTTTGTTGATTTTCTGTCTGGAAGATCTGTCCAGTGTTGAAAGTGGAGTGTTGAAGTCTCCAGCTATTATTGTAGTAAGATATCTTTCTCTCTTCAGCTCTGATATTTCTTTTGTATATCTGGGTGCTTCACTGTTGGGTACATAAATATTTGAAATTATTATATCCTTTTGCTGAATTGACCCCTTTATCATTATATACTTATCTTCTTTGTCTCTTTTTATATATAGTCTTTGTCTTGAAATCCATTTCGTTTAATATAAGTATAGCAGTTCCTGCTCTTTTTTGGTATCCATTGACATAGAATATCTTTTTCTATCCCTTTATTTTCAGTCTATATGTGTGTTTGTAGGTGAATTATATTTCTTGTAGGCAGCAGATCAGTGTGTCTTATTCTTTTTATCCATTCAGCCACTCTGTGTCTTTTGATTGGAGAGTTTAGTTTATTTACATTTAGTGCTATTATTGATAAGTAAGGGCTTACTTCTGCCATTTTGTTATTTGTTTTCTGGTTGTTTTGTTATCTTCTCTTCCTTCTTTCCTGTCTTCCTTTTAATGAAGGTGATTTTCTCTGGTGGCATATTTTAATTTCTTGCTTTTCATCTTGTGTGTACCTGTTGTATGTTTTTTGATTTGAGGTTACCATGAATGTTGCAAATAACATAACCTATTATTTTAAACTGATGACAACTTAACACTGATTGCATAAACAAACTAACAAACAAGCAGGCAAAGAAAAAACTAGTAACAACTCTATACATTGACTTCATGCCCCTGCTTTTTGACTTTTGGTTGTTTCTATTTATATCTATTTATACTGTCTATATCTTGACAAGTTTTTATAGTTATTACTTTTTATAGGTTCAGCTTTAAGTCTTTCTACTCAGGATATGAGTAGTTTTTATACCACAATTACAGCATTATAATATTCTGTGTACTTACCATTACCAGTGAGTTTTGTACCTTCAAATGTTTCTTATTGCTCATTAACATCCTTTTCTTTCAGATTGAAGAACTGCCTTTAGCATTTCTTGTAGGACAAGTCAGGTTTTGAAATTTCCTCAGATTTTATTTGTCTGGAAATGTCTTTACTTCTCCTTTGTTTTTGAAGGATATTTTTGCTGCATGTACTATTCTAAGATAAAAGTTTCTTTCCTTCAGCACTTTGAATGTGTCATACTAGTTTCTCCTCGCCTGTAGTATTTCCACTGAGAAGTGTGCTGCCAGATGTATTGGAGCTCCATTGTATTTTATTTCTTTTCTCTTGCTGCTTGTAGGATCCTTTCTTTATCCCTGACCTTTGGGAGTTTGATTATTAAATGCCTTGAAGTAGTCTTCTTTGTATCAAATCTGCTTGGTGTTCTATAACCTTCTTGTGCTTGAATATTGCTATCTTTCTCTAGGTTTGGGAAGTTTTCTGTTATTTTCCCTTTGAATAAACTTTCTACTGCTCTCTCTCCTCTCTCTCTCTCTGTCTTCTCTCTTCTCTTCTCTCTCTCTCTCTCTCTCTCTCTCTCTCTCTCTCTCTCTCTCTCTCTCTCTCTCTCTCTCCCTCTCTCCCCCTCCCTCCCTCCCTCCTCTCTCTCCTCTCTCTCCCTCCTCTCTCTCCTGTCTCTCTCTCTCTCCCTCCTTTCAAAGTTCAGTAATTCTTACTTGCCCTTTGAGGCTATTTTCTAGATCTTGCAGATATGCTTTATTCTTTCTTATTCTTTTTTTTCTCTTCAGACTGTGTATTTTCAAATAGCCTGTCTTCAAGCTCACTAATTCTTTCTGCTGCTTGATCAATTCTGCTGTTAAGACATTCTGATGCATTTTTTCAGTATGTCAGGTACATGTTTCAGCTTCAGATGTTCTGTTTGCTGCTTTTTAAATTATTTAAATATGTTCGTTAAAATTATCTGATAAGATTCTGAATTCCTTCTCTGTTACCATAAGTTTTGTTGAGTTTCTGCAAAACACTATTTTGAATTCTCTGTCTGAAATGTCACATATCTCTGTCTCTCTGTAGTTGGTCACTGGTGCCTTACTTAGCTCATTTGGTGAGGTGATGTTTTCCTGGATGGTGTCAATGCTTGTGGATGTTTGTGGTGTCTGGGCATTGAAGAGTTAGGTATTTGTTTTAGTCTTTGCAATCCGGACTTGTTAGTACTCATCCTTCTTGGAAGGCTTTCCATGTATTCAGTGCGACTCTGGTATTGTGATCTAAATCTTTCATCACTGCGGTCATGTCTGTGTCAGGAGGCATCCTAAGCCCAGTAATGTTGTGACTTTGGCAGACTCACACAGGTACTGCCTTGGTGGTCTTTCTTAGGCAAGTTTCGGGAGAATTCCCTGGATTACCAGGCAGAGACTCTTGTTCTCTTCCCTTATTTTCCCCCAAACAAATGGAGTCTCTCTCTCTGTTCTGAGCTGCTTGGAGCTCGGGGAGGGGTGACACAAGCACCCCTGTGGGCATCACTACTGGGACTGTGCTTGGTCATCCTTAGAGCCAGCATAGCACTGGTTCTCACCCAAAGTCTGTGGTGACCACTGACCTGCCTACTGCCTGTATTCACTCAAGGGCCAAGGGCTCTAAAATAAGCAAGTGGTAAATCCATCCAGGCATGCAACCTTGCAATCAGGGTGTGAGTTAGCCCAGTCTTGAGCAGGTCCAGAGATACCATCCTGGAGCCAGCGCCTGGTGTCAGGAACCTTAGGAATCTACCTGGTGTTCTATTCTCCTGCAGCTGAGCTGGCACCCAAGCCACAATACAAGGTCCTTCCTACTCTTCCATCCCCTTCCCTCAAGCAGAGGAGTCTCTCTCCATGGCCACCACTACCCCAGGCCCATGGCAAGTCCTGCCTGGCTGCCACTGATGTTCACTCAAGATACAAGGGCTTTTCAGTCAGGTGAATGCTGTTAGGCCTGGGTCTCTCCCTTTAGGCCAGTAGTCTCCCCTCTTACCCAGGGCAGGCCCAGAACTTCTGTCCAGGAGCCAAGGCCTGGAACCGGGGTCCCCAAAATCCCACTTGTTGCTCTACCCCATTGTGGCCAAGCTGGCACCCATGCTATAAGACAAAGTCCCCTTTACTCTTCCTTTTCCTTTTCTCAAGCAGAAGGAATCCCTGTAGCCACCATAGCTGGGAATGTGCTGGGTTGCACGTGAGATAGCACAGTTCTGAGTCTTACCTAAGGCCCACAGCAAGTGCTACCTGGGTGCCACTGCTGATTATTCAGTGCTCAAGGGCTCGTAAGTCAGCAGGTGATGAATTCTTACAGCACTGGGTCCTTCCCTTCAAAGCAGTGAGTTTCCTTCTGGTCTAAGGTGTGTCTAGAAATGTTGTCCAGGAGCTAGTACCAGGAATGGGGGCCTCAGTACTCTGCCCAGTGCCCTATCCTACTGTAGCTGATCTGGTATCCAAGTTTCAAGACAAAGTCCTCTTTGCTCTCCCCTCTCCTGTCTTCAAGCAGAAGGAAGGAGTGTGTTCTAGAGTTGGAAGCTGTGCTGCTGGGGTTGGGGGAGGGGTTACACAGTCACTCCCTTTGCTTCTCTGGCTGGTATCTCACTAGATTGCATGTACCCCAAGTCTACTGGTTCCAAGTCCAGCACAGCACCAGGACTTTCTCAGGATTTACAGACCTTGTGGCCTAGATTGCCTTTTAAGTTTATTTAGGACCCTGAAGAGCTTTAGCTCACAGTAGTGGGGCTAGCCAGAACAGGGGCTCCAGCTGTTGAGATGGATGATTTGCCTCTGGCTAGGGCTGGTGTAAATGCTCCCTCCATGGATGCTGGCTGAGTTCTGCCCCATGTTTCTTTCCACTGTGATAAGGAGTTCCAGTGCAAAGTCCCACAGTCACTGTACTCTCCTTCCCACAAGCACACATGTTTCTCTCTGTGCCCATGTGGCTGCTGCCGGGGAATGAGGGAAGGCTGGCACAAGCAACTCGAGACTGCCTTTCCTACCTCTTCAGTACCTCTTTCCTTGATGTGATGTTAATACCAGGTGTTGTGATTGTTCACCTGGATTTCGGTTCTTATGAAGATGCTTTTTTTTAATGTGGCTAGTAGTTCAATTTGGTGTTCCTGCAGGGATGACACTTGCTGGAGATTTCTATTCAGCCTTCTTGCTCTACTTCATCCTCTGTGTTGGCCATTTTTATCTGACAAAGCTGTGGCTTTTCAGTCCCATCCCCAATTGAGTCCACCCACTGGGACAGCAAAGCTGCTGATTTTCCAGCCAGCCTTTTCCTGATAAAACTAAGGTCTCACTGAGCTAGGAGGGACAGAAGTAGTCTCAGGCAAAAAGACCAAAGCCTGCTCTACTTACTGCCAAGCTCTAGCAGTTTTTCAGTATTAAATTTTGTTTTATTGCTTCTCTTTGATCATTTCCCAGATTCCTATAATGGTTGTTTGTTGACAGTTTTGTCCAATTTTATACTTGAGTTTTGCAGAAACGATTTGTCAACCCATCATACCTGCAAGCCTGGCTTCTATCGGTTACAGTTTTTTTCATGGTCCACTTTTTAACCTTGGCTAGTATTCTGATTTCTAGATCTTTGACTGGCTCTTTTTATGTCCCCTAGTCTCTTGCCACTCTCTCTTTCAAGTCCCTGTTCTGGTCCTGGCTTCTAGAAACTCTGGGTCCCTGTGCTTTCCCTTGGCTTAAGCGGTGATTACCACTTCTCCCTCTTAGATTTCCATCTGACCATCCCTGCTCTCTGCCCTTCAAACCTTCCTGTAATATGCACCTGCAAAAATCACTGGAGGTTATCAACTTTAAGGGGTAGGCCTGAAGCTTAATCTCTCCCCTACCTATTCATGACTCCAGTCAAAAGCACAAAGGAAAAAAGCAGAAGGCTTTAGAACTGCTTTGAAAAATGATAGATAATGGCTTAAAGCCATTTGCTCCACTGTCTTTGGTTCTATCCTCTCATCACATTATTTCTCAGTCCACCTATCCTATTTCATTCCCAATCTACATTATTCAATATTTTTAGATTTAGCCTTCTTAAATCCAATGACTCAAATCTGATGATTTTGGCAAATAATTTTCAGTATCCCTATGACCATCTACATGTAATATGGTAGTCACAGATCTATGTAATCTTTAATATTTGCTTCAGATCAATTCAACTCTTTTTTTTTTATTAAAGAAATCTGTGCAAAATTCAGGGTTTCACCAGTTTTTTGGTGAATTTTCAGGGTCTTCGCAGGGGCTCCTTATATTGGCAATCTAGCCAGTCTAATTCTTTTATTTCACCATGCCCAGCTAATTTTTGTGTTTTTAGTAGAGACGGTGTTTCACCATGTTGGCCGGGATAGTCTCGATCTCTTGACTTCATGATCTGCCCACCTTGGCCTCCCAAAGTGCTGGGATTACAGGCATAAGCCACTGAGCCTGGCTCGTCATTATTCATTTAGGTGTGTAGGAAGGCCTGGGTTAGTAATTGAATAACTCCTAAATGTGTTATCTTTAACATCATCCTAGGATACCGATGAACTTTCAGATTCTAATAGTCTTAACTATTTTTAACATTTTATTCATGCCTTAGAAATATACTAGTGTTGTGGGCTTAGGCAAACTGAAATTTGTGTAGTTTTCTTCTCTGTCCTTGAAAAACAAATACCTCTTTAACAAGGGTATTAAATTGGTTAATTTTGAGGGAAGTTCTCCAGAAATGAAAATCAGTGCAATGCTTGTAATTCTTGTTTTCTCAGACTACATGTCTATTTCAGGGAAATAACATTTAGAAATTTAAGGTCTTTGCATAGTAAAGTGATATGAGTCAATTCCTTTTCTTTTTTTTAAAGGAAACATCTGGCTTGTCCTTTTCAGGCATTGTAGAGAATTTTAGCCTCGATACTCATTGGCTTTAATTGACATCTTAGGTCTGAGAATTCATGAGTTAATCGAACGGGGATGATTCTGGAGTAGCTCCACTACAATAGTTAACTTTGAACAGCACATCACGATTATATTTTTCACAAAGCCCTGAAATAACATTTTGCTTCTTTGTGGGTATAGGAGATAAATACCCTTTATCTTTCATTTTCATGAAATCCATTTTAGCTGCACTAATGTGCATTAAGAAGTTTGTAAGGTGATGGGAAATGTCAGCAAGAATGAAATTAATTGGGTGGTTATCCCTGAAGGTACATATTTAGGGTTTGGTTCACAGAATTGTCACTTCATCAGCTTGCTTAAAAATAGAGGATTTACTTACTGGTCGACTTGAGTTGAAAGTAATTTCTTTCCCTCAGGATCACCTTCTTTGACAGAAATTATGTTAAGCCAGCTTCATTATTAATTCACTCTCATTCTACTGTGACCAAACATGTCTGAATTCTCTATCTTTTAAAACATATGTAAAAAGACATTAAATGTCTTTATAAATTACGTTCCTGCCAAGAACTTTTGTTTGCAGAAGCATTATCTATAGCATGGACTGGGAGTGATATAATCTGCAGGATATTAGTAAGAGAGTAAGAAATATGCTATGGCTTTTCCATTCCATATACCCTAGACTATCTGTAAGAGTTGATAAGAAAAATGTAAAACTTTACCCTGATGTATATCTATTTTATATGGTCCAAAGAAATAGGGGTACCAATGTTTTTTCCTGCAGAGTATTCTATTTTGGTATTATATTCCTTTTATGTATCTCATTCTCCAGTATGATTTCATCCCCATTATTTTGGGATTTTAATTTTCTATGAGATCTCTCCCTACCTTATCCACTAAATCCCTTCTCAAACACAGACTGCAGAAGCACCCTAAAGACATAGTAAGAAGAATTTAAAGCACTTGAATGATATTCTCTGTTGATTCAAGTGGATGTATACATAGCAATAAATTCATTTTAATGGATTTAGTGATCTTCTGCTCAGCACGTACCATTTGGACGACAGTCAAAGCCCATAAGCAACTTAAAATCTTGTTGGGAGATAAGTTATGCAAACTCAGATGCCTTCAGGGGCCAGTCAGTTAACAAATGGTTGACCTACATGGGTGTAAACAACCAGGAGTGGTAGGGACTGTGGAAAACTAATGACACACACCACTTAAAGGAATTCCAATTCAATAATTTGTTAAGCCATTGTGTTGGACAAGCAAAACAGTTTCCTGGGAAGATTCAGCCTATTGGGTTGGACTTAGTCTGTTGGTAGCCAACTTTTCAGCATTCCATTTTTCTATTGCTGTGTGACAAACCTCCCCCAAATTTAGAGTACTGAAACAACAGTAATTATTTATTTTTATCTCTCATTGTTCTGGGGGTCACTAGGCTCAGCTGCATGGTTCTTGTGTGGGGTCTGTCTTTTTTTTTTTTTTTTTGAGACAGAGTCTTGCTGTCACCCAGGCTGGAGTGCATTGGCATGATCTCTGCTCACTGCAACCTCCATCTCCCAGGTTCAAGCGATTCTCCTACCTCAGCCTCCTGAGTAGCTGACATTGTAGGCGACCACCACCACACTTGGCTAATTTTTGTAGTTTTAGTAGAGATAGAGTTTCACCATGTTGACCAGGCTGATTTTGAACTCCTGACTTCAGGTGATCTGTCCACCTCAGCCTCCCAGAATGCTGGGATTACAGGTGTGAGCCACTGCACCTGGCCATTTATAGTCTTTCATGTAGTTACAGTCATATAGTGGCTGAGGCTGGAGTCATATGGAAGGCTACCTCTCTTACATGTCTAGTGGTTGATGCTGACTGTTGACTAGAATATATACACACGTCCTCTTCATGTATGTTGGGTTTCTTTACAGCATGTTGATTGATAAAGAAACTTCAAAGAGCAGCTTTCCTGAGAAAGAGAGAGGGAGGGAGAGAGGGTGTGCTTTTATGCATCAGGGGGAGGTTGTATCACCTTTAATTACCTAGCCTTGGAGGTCACGTCGTCATTTCTGCTGCATGTTATTCTTTAGAAGTGAGTCATTAAGGCTAACCCATAATTAAGGGGAGAGGAATTTAGATTCCATCTCTTAATGGGAGGAGTGTAAAAAGGTTTGCAAACACATACTAAAACTAGCACATGTAGCCTTACATTAGAGAATAGTAAAACTAAATATATAATAAACTTGGATGTAATAAGGGAGATACACAAAATGTTTAACAGCTGGTTTGGCATGGGCCCTGAACAAATAGAAGAAATAACAGCATCAACAACTGGTAGGATCTACTGGTGCAGCTGCTTCATATCAGCTCTGGGTATTATCAAGGCTCCAAACATGCCCTAGAGTCAGTAAGAGCCCTGGGAGGTCAGGAATGGTAAGATCATGTGTCTGAAATAAGATGTTTTAGTTACTCTTGTTGAAGCTTCAGAAGCCCCATTAGGGTCTAGTTTCAGAGACTGGTTGTTTGATTGGTTTGCTTTGTCTACCTTTGTCTACCAGCAGTTAGGAACATTTTCCCTGCATGGCGGCCCTTACCTGAATGCTTTAAAAGTTTATTTTAAAGACAGGGGAGTTGGGAAGGACAGAAAGAGAAGGGACAAGCTCTAGGAATACATTATTATTTTTTGTATATATTATGATTAAGTCCAATGTTATTTAGTAGCCAGGGCACCTGGATTTTCCCCTCTTGACCTACAAATTTTGGGTTCTTTGGGTAGTGTACTAGTTTCTTGTTGCTATGTAACAAACTCCTACAAGCTTAGCAGCTTAAAACAACACAGATTTATTATCTCACAGTTCTCTACATCAGAAATCTAGGGTAGCTTGATTGTTTTCTCTGCTTTGGATTTCATAAGGCTGAAATTAGAGTGTCAGCTGACTGGGCTTTTATGGGGAGACTCTGGGAAGAATCCCCTTCCAAGAGGATTCAGGTTGTTGGCAGAATCCAGTTCTTTCTGGTTGCAGGGCTAAGGCCTTTACTTCCTTGCTGGCTGTCGCCTGGAAGCCAGTCTTTGCTCTCAGAAGCCTTTATCTAGTCTTCACACATTGCACCTACATCTTAGAGCCAGCAGCGTGTCAAATCCTTCTCACCCTGGACTTGCCCTGACTTCCTGCTCTGCAGTATCTCCTCGGACTTTCTCCTCTGTTGCATCTCTCTGATTCCAGCCAAACAAGGTTGTCTGCTTTGAAGGGCTTGTGATGAGATTGAGCCTACCTGACTATTCCAGGATAATCTCTCTATTTTAAGGTCCTTAAGCTTAATTATACCTGCAAAGTCCTTCTTACTATGTAATGTAACATATTCACAGGATCCAGGGATTAGGACTTGGCCATCATTCTACCTACTACAGGCAGCAAAGTTAGGTCAGTAGAGGTACTTTCCCCTCACTTGTTTCCTCAGGAAACTAGGCCAACCAGTAAGTTTATGTTAAACACTAGAGCTTCATTGAAATACCCTAAATTTGAAGGAAAAGAATATGCATTTTATGGAAATATGTCTAGGTTTCAGTTTTGAAAAGACAGGAGGTGCTCTTTCTTGATTTCCAGTAATAACTTCAGTATAATATAAAGCTTAGGAGAACTAGTTTAAAGTTAGGCAGACCAGACCTTGTACAAGTACATAATGCTCCAAAGTCTCACTATCCTCATCTGTGAAATGGGCTCATAATTTCTATGTTGCTGTGGGGAAAAAGTGATGAATAGAATGTGCTTAGGACATAGTAAGTGCTCAATGAATGTTAGCCAATAATAATGATGATAACAGAATGACATATTCATAGACTTCTTTATAGTTGGGGAGAAGGTATGAGTTTACCAACTAGTATTAACAATTGCGTTTCCTATTAGTTTCATATTAACCTGATATAAATTAATTTGTTAGTCTGACATAATTATCCTGTTAGACATAAATGAGTAAAACAATTGTTCTAGAAAGGGATTTATACAAGTTTTTTTTTTCTTTCTTTCCTTTTTTATTTTTTTAGAGACAGAGTCTCACTGTGTTGCCCAGGTTGGACTCGAACTTCTGGGCTCAGACAGTCCTCTTGCCTCAGCCTCCCAAGTAGCTGGAACTATATTTGCATGCCACTGCTGGACTTAAGAGTTTATTTTTAGCAGTTTAGCTTAAGATGAATTGCTTGGTTTTATTCATAACAAGCAGTTACTGAAACTCACAACCATCTAAGTCAGGGGTTGGCCACAGTGGCCTGTGGGCTAAATCTCACCTGCTGCCTGTTTCTGTATGGGCCATGAACTAAGAATGAGTTTTAATGTTTGCAGTTGGTTTGATGATGGTGAAGCACTAACTTTGTTTTGTTTTTTGTTTTTGTTTTTTAATTAAAATAATTTTTGTGGGTACATAGTTGTAAATATTTATGGGATACATGAAATATTTTGATTCAGGCCTGCATAATCATGACATCATGGAAGATGGGAGCATCCATCCTGTCAAGCATTTGTCCTTTGTGTTATAAACAACCCACTTATACTATTTTAGTTATTTTAAAATGTACAATTAAATTATTGACTATAGTCACCCTGTTGTGCTGTCAAATACTAGGTCTTATTCATTCTTTCTAACTATGTATTTATTGTACCCATTACCCATCCTGTCTTCTCCACCATTCCCCTACTGCCCTTCCCAGCCCTGGTAACCATCCTTCTACTCTCTATCTCCATGAGTTCAATTGTTTTGGCTTTTAGATCCCACAAATATGTGAGAACATGCAATGTTTGTTTTTCTGTGCCTGGCTTATTTCACTTAACATAATGACCTCTAGGTTCCATCCATGTTGTTGCAAATGACAGGATCTCATTTTTTTTTATGGCTGAGGAGTACTGCATTGTGTATAAGTACCACATTTTCTTTATTCATCTGTTGATGGACACTTAGGTTGCCTCCAAATCTTGGTGATTGTGACCCGTGCTGCAACAAACATGGCACTGCAAATACCTCTTCGATTATTTTCTTCCCTTTGGGTATATACCCAGCAGTGGGATTCTGGATCATATGGTAGCGCCAGTTTTAGTTTTTAGAGGAAACTCCAAATTGGAGAAGCATAATTTTGAACCTCAATTAAGCAAAATGTTATCTCATCCCAAAATAATTTCATTATTCTCATTAATAGGCCTGTATTAGAAATCACTGTACTCAGTTGGGTGCAGTGGCTCATGGTTGTAATCCCAGAACTTTGGGAGGCCGAAGTGGGTGGATCACTTGAGGTCAGGAGTTCGAGACCAGCCTGGCCAACATACCAAAACCCTGTCTCTAAAAGAAAAAAAAAAAGAGAGAGAGAAATAATTGTACTTCATTGCTATTATATTTTTAAAATTTCATCAATAACATTAATGGACACTTTGCTCTTAAGTACCTACATAATATCCTTGATTTTGCCTCTTTGCCTGCAAAGCCTGAAATATTTATGATCTTACTCTTTACAGAGAAAAATTTGCTGACTGCTGATCCAAGTAAACTATTGTGCATTTAAGATTTGGGTGTAGACTCCTGTTAGATAGAAAAGATCCTTAAGATGTCCTAATGCAGTGCCTTAATTTTATAGCTAAAACCAAACCCCAGGAAGGTAGGTGAATCTTCCCACACAGCTCAGCTAGCTAGTGACAGAGGCAGTACACTTTCCACTGGAGCAGGCAGACCCTCTGGGTAGCATAGTTGAACTTTATTCATCTTTGTTTAAATGGACCTCTGTGTTGTCACCAATCCAAAACTTTTTGATGGACAGGTCAGAGGTGATGCAGCGTAGAAACACGGTTGTCCAATCAACTCATCGAATAGGGCCTGGAAAATACATAATGGCTGTGTTTCCCTTCGCGGGGTGAGCCCTTTAGGTTTTAGAATTTCTCATTAAAACTTTTTCAAAATCACTGGTGTGCTGACTTTTTTTCTGTTAAGTTAGTAACAACAAATAACTGGGTATGTTAATACATTTTCATTGAGCCATGTTCAGTTTAGAATGAGATTGTTCATTGAGCAGTACAGTAACCCTAAACTGAGGGAATAATTTCCCCTCGTGTGCAGCCTCCCCATCGTTCCATGGTTATCTGCTAATAAACCCAGCCATGCTGTGTTTGTCTCTGCTTCCCTCCTGCCTGTATAATGATGATTACTCTCCGGCATTTGTTTCTTTTTCCACAGGTGGTTTACAAATCCAACAACTGTCAATGCCTTCTACAGCGCATCCACCAACCAGATCCGTGAGTACTGGCTCCTTGTCTCCTTGGTAATGTGGTATAAAATGGAAGGAACTCTTCCATGACTATGATGGAGGGTAAGGCATTCTTTATTTCTCCCAAAAGGGGCAGGGTATGCTGGTGAAGGAAGGTTGTTTTCCTACCTATATGCCAAATTTTCCTCTCTTCAGCTTACTAGTTTTTTTTGTTTTGTTTTTTTTTTTAACTTTTATGTCACCATTGATTTAAAAAAATCAACTACAGTAAATTAAACCATAACGAAATTTGGCATGAAAAGGAGCAAGTTTCCACTTTCCTCTTATAATGGTCTTACTGATTTTGTCCATAGTGTTTTGTTCATTCGTAGGATTGGTGGGGAAAACAGCAGGTAACTGAGCAGGTTGTAGAACTTAAGAGGACCATCTGTATGTAAGAAATAAGCTTGGAAATATTCTTATTAATGCTAGGATGTTATGTCTTGAGGTTTTCTACTTACATGTATCAGGTACATGCAATTAAAAATGCCATGATGAATTTAAAACATTATTTTTTAAAAATTTTTTCAAGACAGAGTCTCCCTTTGTCACCCAGGCAGGAGTTCAGTGGTGCAGTCCAGGCTCACTGCAACCTCTGCCTCCCGGGTTCAAGTGATTCTCGTGCCTCAGTCTCCTGAGTAACTGGGACTATAGGTATGCACCACCATGCCCAGCTAGCTAAGTTTTTTTATTTTATTGTATTGTTAGTAGAGATGGGGTTTTGCCATGTTGGTCAGGCTGCTCTCAAACTCCTGGCTTCAAGTGATCTTCCAACCTTGGCCTTCCAAAATGTTGGGATTACAGGCATGAGCCACTGCACCTGGCCTTAAAAATTATTAAGATCTGATTGGCATAAATTAAAAGTCTGACAGCATCCAGCCTTGGCAATAAGGACACATACTCACTGCTGGTAGAAAGATAGATTGGCTCATCCACTTTGTATGGCAATTTGACACTATCTCAAAAAGCTGAAGATGTGCATGCATACCTATGACCATCATCTGTGCTCCTGGAATGTGCTCTAGTGCTGTGATTCTTGAAATGTGGTCATTGAACCTGCAGTAATTGCATCATGGGGGATCTTGTTAGAAATGCAAATTCTCAGGCCCCACCTTAGATCTATTGATCAAACTTTGGTGGTGGAGCTCAGAAATCTGTTGCAATAAAAACTGCAGGTGATTGTAATATATGCTACAGTTTGGGAACAGCTGCCCGAGAAAAATCTTGCCCAAGGCATAAAGAGGCCCATGTGAAAATGCTCATAACAGTATTATTTATAATAGTAGAAAAAGCAAAATAACCTACCTGTTCCTCTGCAGGAAGATGAATCAAATGTAGCATATTCCCACAAAGGAATACCATACAGCAGTGAAAAATGAGCAACATATATTAAAATGGATGAATTCTACAAGTATTATGTTGTACAGAAAAAAACATCTTGGGAAAATATATCAAGTATGATACTATATGAATGAAGTTGAAAATCATGCAGAACAATTCTATACATTGTTTGGCAGTCCATCCATTTGTAGTTTAAGTGTAAAAACATTCATGAGAATGACAAACACCAAATTCCGATTAGTGATGGCTTGTCTTGGGGAGGGTGGGCCACTCCTGCTCAAATCCCTACTGGTTTCTCCTCATCTTCCATATGTCTTAATGGTGGCATGCCCCAAGGCTCAGTCCTTGTACCTTTTCTGTTCTCTTCTCTCCATCTTTGCTCATTTGCTTGGTGATAACATCTGATCTCATGGTTTTGATCACATTTCTGTGGTGTTGAATGCAGGGGATGGAATTTACCACCCTTGTTCATACCACTACCATTTCCCACCTGGATTATGATAATAGCCTCCTCATTGGCCTCCCTGCTTTTGTTTTACCCACCTTCAGTCTATTCTAAATATAATATTGTAGCGATTTTAAGATGTTTTACGATCACGTTGTGTCACTCTTTTGTATCCCATCTCACTCAGAGGAAGAGCCATTTTTTTTGAGACGGAGTTGCACTCTTGTTGCCCAGGCTGGAGTGCAATGGCCTGATCTTGGCTCACCACAAGCTCTGCCTCCCGGGTTCAAGCAATTGTCCTGCCTCAGCCTCCCGAGTACCTGGGATTACAGGCATATGCCACCATTCCTGGCTAATTTTGTATTTTTAGTAGAGACGGGGTTTCTCCATGTTGGTCAGGCTGGTCTCGAACTCCCAACTTCAGGTGATCTGCCCGACTTGGCCTCCCAAAGTGCTGGGATAACAGGCTTAAGCCACTGTGCCTGGCCGAGCCAAATTATTTATAATGGTCTTGAGGCCTGTGATCTTTCTGCCTGTGCCTCCTACTACTTTCCCTCTTCCTTCCTCCTCCTATTCCAGCCACGCTGGCCTCCATTGTGTTTGTAGAGCACATCTGACACATGCTGCTCTTGGGGGGGTTTATACCTGGGGTTCGCTTTCTCTTGGAAAACTTCCCGAAGTGACCTGCCAGGTTTATGCTCCCATTTCCTTCAAATCTTTATTCAAAGGCCAGGCCACCTTCTAAGTGAGGCATCCTGCCTTCCCTCTGGCCAGTCGGCCAGTCTGTCATGGGTCCTCCGTCCTGGCTGTTGTTCCTACAGGACCCTGATCAGACGGGACAGCCCGAAGGCTGTGGCTGCTCACTACCAGCTGGCACATCTTCTTAGAGCCGCCCTCGTGTGGCCACTACTAGGAATGGCAGTCTCTGCCCGACTTAGAGAAATGAACAGAAAGGAGGAAGACAAGCAGATGGTGGGAATTTTTTATTTATACATTAATTTACATAACCAAGTAAGTTGTTAAATATTTTGAATGTCACTTCTTACTATGTAAATATTCATTATCATGAAAGTATCACTGCTTTCTTAAGGTCCTAAATGCCAACTTGAGAACTAAGTTGCATATCTTACATGGGAACTTACAATATTTGAGTTATTAATTATAACTAATACTTACAATAATTAATTTAATATACTATTAATTATAATAACATTTAGAATATTCTCTTGGGCAATAGAAATTGTTTAGATTATTCACCTAAAAACATCTTATTGTCTAATATTTGGTACATGCGAAAGAACATATGTAACATTTTGGCACATGTAAGTTATAAAAAATTTATGAAAACATGACAAAATCAAATATGTGCCTATGAGGCCCTCACCCAATCAGGAACCATACCTCCCTCTTACCACAGAGGTAACACTCTTGTGATTTGAGTGTTGATTTTTTTAAAATAAAACTTTATTTATATAGGTATCCCTAAACAACATGTTGTTTATTTTTACTTGTTTCTTAGTATAATAAAAATGGCATCTTACTGTATGCAATCTTAAACAACTGTGTTTTTTCAGTCAACACGTTTTAAGGATTCGCCCATGTAACATGTGGTGGTAGGTTGTTTTCCTGTTCACTGCTGTGTAATATTTCATTTCATGACTGTACCCCCAGATTGTTTATTCTTCTATTGTCTGACCTATGTGTCCTCGCACCCAGGCTTTTGCTTATGAACGGTGCTGCTCTGCGTATTCTTGTGAATATTTCTTGAAACAAGTTGAGAGTATACATCCAGGAGTGGAATTCTTGGCTGGTAGTAAGAAGTTATGTACCAGATAACATCAGATGTTTTCCAAAGCTGGTGTTCTAAAGTCCAGAAGTGTTTCTGTTGTTCCTCATTTTTATCAATTCTCGGCATTGGTAGACTTAATTTTCACCAGTCTAGTGAGTGTAAGAGATCAGCTCTTATGCAAAAAAAGCCATTGTTTCTACATTCACTTTAAAATGTCAGTGAAGGCTTACTTCTCCTTGGGGCACTTAAGTGTGTCTAAAAATAGTTCCATCTCCAGGGTTCACCCCTGCTCAGCCTTTTTCTTGTCTGGGAAGGGCTAATCCTATCAGAGGATTACTGAGGAAGAAGCCATTTCAGGGTAACGCAGTGGTTTCGTGAAAGCTCATGGGCAAAGGGGTTTTTAAAACGAACAATTTGAAACAGTATTTTAATTAAGAGATTCAAGCTGTTTCTGTTTTCCTAATGACCACTGCTTGCTCTCATTGTAAATTATATTCCCAGGCAAGATGACAAGGAATCCTTTGGGTGACTTTTTTTTTTTCTCCTCTCTCCTTTCTGATTTTCTGGTCTAAAAATTAAGACAGGTGGAGTTTCTTCTTGCACAATTCCCCACTGGGTTTCCTGGGACTTCCCCCACCCTACAACTGCCTTCTTTTTGCTTCACTGAAGAAGTGAAAAATTGAGATGATTCTCTAAAATGAACATCTTTATTGATTAGGGGCTGATTCTGACAGCATGTGGCCATCTGTTTAATTGGGTTTTACATCTAAGATGTAACTATACTTAGTAACATGATTTATGACAATTTCATTCAGTTCCCATTATCATTTTCTGATTTATGCCACTTAAATCTGCTTCTGCACACAACAGAGAATTGAGCAGAAAATAGAAAACCCTGTAGTTTATTTTATTTCTTTCAAATCCATGCCTTTGTGTGGAACCCTGTGATTTGTGGCCATCTTTCAATGTTAGATTTTTACAGGGTGGTTATAGCTTCTTATGTTTCGTCCCTTGTCAAGCTGGGTAGCAACGTCTCCAGACATGGAGCATAGTGTGAAATTATAATGATTTAAATCTGCTGTATAAGGAGTTATACTCAGTAGCTGTCACAAAATTTAATTATATTTGAATTAACAAGGTGGTTAAAGAGGAAAACAAGGATCTGTGATGATTGGTGCCTAACCCTAACTTTGTGATAACTGTGACGCTGATCTCACTCCTTCTCAGAGGGGCAAGGTAAGAACATGGATTGGAGATCTAGTTTGTATGGCCTGAGTTGAGGTTTTTATCCTTCCAGACCCCTATTATCGTGTCTGCCACATGTTGAGGCTATCTAGCCCTAGGGTATTAGGGGGGGATTTAATGATATGAATTTGTAAAGTACCAGCATATTGCCAGGCTCAGGGCTTGTATATTTAAAGCTGGCATGCCAGGAGTCCCTGTGATAACCATTGTGTCATAGGACAAACAGCAAAATATAAAGATTGGCAGGGGGAATTACTTCAAACTTTTGCCCTCAAGAGATTTTAGGGTGGGCGTGGTGGCTTATGCCTGTAATCCCAGCACTTTGGGAGGCTGAGGCAGGTGGATCGGCTGAGGTTGGGAGTTCGAGACCAGCCTGGCCAACATGGTGAAACCTCATCTCTATGAAAAATATAAAAATTAGGCAGGCATGGTGGCAGGTGCCTGTAATCCTAGATACTGGGGAGGCTGAGGCAGGAGAATCACTTGAACCCAAAGGGTGGAGGTTGCAGTGAGCTGAGATTGTGCAGCTGCAGCCTGGGTGAAAAAAAAAAAGAGATTTTATATATTAAAACAATATTTTTGAATAAAGCACAACCAATTTGGAAAAGTGACAGTTTGCTGATATCTCCTATTACCTAGAAATTCCACTCCCAATAAAATAAGCAGATCTTTATGCCCAACAGAAGAAGAGGTAAATAAATTAATCTTACACAACCATGAAAAAATGAACTACTCTACATTAGAATATGTATGTGTGCCACTGAGTAAATGCTGAGTAATAGAAGCCGGGTATAAGACCAAATACTGTTCTGTTTCATGTGTATAAAGTTCAGGAACAGGCAAATAAATGTATATGATAGAAGTTAAAATAATGATTACCTTTGTTGGAGGTATTGACTGAGACGGGGCCTGTGACACATTCTTTACGTTGATCCGAGAGATGGTTACACAGGTGATGCAAGAGTAAAAACTCACTGTGTTCTATCACTAAGATTTGTGTGTGGGTGGGTATAATGGCTCACGCTTGTAATCCCAGCATTTTGGGAGGCCAAGGTGGGAGGATCGCTTTAACTCAGGAGTTCGAGACCAGCCTGGGTGATATAGGAAGACCCTTTGACTAAAAAACAAACAACAAAGAATTAGCCAGGTGTGGTGGTGTGTGCTTGTAGTCCCAGCTACTCTGGAGGCTAAAGTGGGAGGATTGCTTGAGCCCAGGGGTTTGAGGCTGCAGTGAGCTATGATTATGCCAATGTACTCCATCCTGGGTGACAGAGCAAGATCCTGTCTTTAACAACAAGAAAATTTTTATCTCTTTACTGTATGTTAAGTAACACCTCAAAATAAATAGGAACACCACTCCTTTTCTCCATAAAAATGTTTGGAATAGCATATTGTGTACATGGACATCTTGAGCTAATAATAGCTTGCCTCAAGCTAAGTCTCTAGAGGAGTAGACCAGGGATTGGCAAACTTTTTCTGTGAATTGCCAGATAGCAATATTTTGGGCTTTGCAAGCCATACTGTCTTTGTTGCAATTTCTCAACTTTGCCATGGTAGTCATAGATAATTCATAAACCAGTAAGCCTGGGTGTGTTCCAGTAAAACTTTATTTACAAAACAGGTGGCAAGGCTGCAGCTTGCCAACCCCTAGAGTAGAGTGCTTTGAGAGAATGGGCTCCAGTGTGCCATTGAGGAGAGTTCTCGCTCAGCTTCCATGGTTCTTTGGATCTATTCAGGTAGTGGTAGTGGTGGGAAGATTGAATAGCTCATATTCGGTTTTCATTTCTACTTATATGGATTGGTCTTTAGAATAAAATTCAATTTAAGTATTCAGTATCAAAGCATATTTGAAAAGTGCCTCATTTAAGTATTTAGTTCTTATTTTCATATATCTCAAATCAAATTAAATAAGTATTTTAAACAGATAAAATCTTGGCTTGAAAACAAGCATGGCCTAAGGGCTAAAACCAGTGATTTTATTATCTTTGCTGTTATACACAAGGGATTTTGTTTCCTCAGTTTAATCACAGATACTCTGCTAAAGAAGATAAGCCTTTATCCAGAGGCGGGGCTTATGCTGGCATTGAATTATGGAATTAATCTGGAAATCAAACATAGATTTGTTTTGCTGTTAAGGAAATAACGGTGTTTCAAACTGGGAGAATTTCTAATACTTCATTGGCTCTGCCTGAAACCATAAAGTAAAAAACCATAAATTAAAAGCTAAGGTAGCAAATACTCACCTGTGGCTTCTCTTGGAATTTAATGAAATTAAATCTTTGAATTTATTTGATGTTCCACTTGAGGACATGGGAAAATCAGGCTAATATATAGAATTTGGGAATAGTCTTCCATTGTTTTAGAGCTAGAAAGAAACCTAAGTGGTCACCTCATCCAAATTTCTCATTACCTAAAAGAGATCCTGATACTCAGACCAATTCTTAGTAATTTTTTTCCACTTATTCACTTGATAAGGCCCCAGTGATTCTCACTTTCTGCTATTCATGCCCCTGTCTAGTTCCCTCCCACACTAAATAAGGCTTATCACTGTAACTAATAGGATGCTATGGAAATTCTAATAGGAAATTCTAATATGGAAAAACTAATACGATGCTATGGAAATTCTAGATTAGGACTTCTGAGGCTGGGTCATAAAAACCTTGTGGGTTTTGTTTTATGGATTGTTCACTCTGGAGGAAGCCAGCCACCACACTGTGAGTGCACTCAGGCAGCTCACAGGTCCACATGTGAAAGAACTGAGGCCCCCTGCCCATTAGGAGCACCATGTGAGTGCACCATCTTGGAAGTAGATTCCTCAGTGCAGCCAAGCCTTCAGGTGACTGTGGCCCAGGCTGACATCTTGGCTGCAACCTCACGAGATACTCTGATACAGAACCACCCAAATAAGCTGTTTCCAAATTCCTGACCCAGAGAAATGGGGAGATGGCAACTATGTCTGGGGATGATTTGTTACACAGCAAGAGGTAACTAATAGAGCTATTATAGCATGCCCAGGTACTAACTGAGTTTGGTAGGAGGGTATATAACATAACATTGTGTGGTGTAGTGGTTAAGGGTGTGAGCTCTGAAGTATGACAGTTTGATTTTGAATTCTGGCTTGGCCTCTAATAACTTGCACCCTTGGGCAAGTTACTTAACATCTTTAAGTCTCAGTTTAATTATCTGTAAAATGGAGATAATAGTAGTAACCATCCTATAGGGTTGTTGTGACGATTAAATGATATTACATATATAATATCTAATGTTATCTAGTATGTTATATATAATCTAATAGATATTATACAATATCTAATATATGTTACTATAATATATAAATATATAAATATATATTTATAGTTATATATTATATATAAATTATACATATGCTCTTAATGTATAGTATATATTTATGTGTTATGTATCATATAAAAATTATATAAAATATATATTAATTATATATATATATATAAAATATCATTTAATCTTTACAACAACCCTATAGGATTGTCACTACTATTACTTAAATATAATGCTTGGCATAGTGTATGGTTCATAGTAGGCACTCAATAAATATTAGCTATTAGTCCTTGCTTTTGAGGAGTTGGGAGAGAGAGACTTGTTACCAGGTCATTTACAGGACATCATGTTGCATGTGCAACAGAAGGGTTTGCAGTGCATTCTGGGAGCCACAGTGGAGGATTAATTAAACCTAGGGGAGTCAAGATTGGATTCCCATTGAAAGTGATGTTTGAGTGGACTTTGAAAAGAAAAAGAAATTTCTCTCGGCAGAAAAGGCTTTGAGGGTTAGGGCATGCAGGAAGAAGCACTGTTTGGTGCAAAGGCAGCAGATACGGCAGAACATAGCACAGGAACAGACTGTGAGATGGCCACAATTGCTGTGGGACAGCTTGCACTGGTGAAAGAGAGAGCAAAGGGAATGATGGGAGATAATATGTGGAAGGAGACCTTTGTGAGTCATGTCAAAGAACAGGCCAGAGGGAGCTAGTATAGTTTTTATGGGAGGAGGCAAATAATTTAAGTTTTAATTTCTGTATTAATCTGTTTTCAGGCTGCTAATAAAAACTTACCTGAGATTGGGTAATTTATAAAGGAAAGAGATTTAATGGACTCACAGTTCCACATGGCTGGGAAGTTCCATCACAGTTCCATCACAATCATGGTGGAAGGCAAAGGAGGAGCAAAGGCACGTCTTACATGGTGGCAGGCAAGACAGTGTGTGCAGGGGAACTCTCCTTTATGAAACCATCATATCTTGTGAGACTTATTCACTATCATGAGAACAGCATGGGAACCTGCACCTGTGGTTTAATTACCTCCCACTGGGTCCCTCCCAGAACATGTGGGAATTACAGGAGCTACAATTCAAGATGAGATTTGGGTGGGGACACAGCCAAACCATATCAGCTTCCTTAATCCTAGTATGAAAGATCATGGTCTGGAAAGGGACACATTGCAGCCACTAAGACCAGTTAGGAGTTTTGCAAATGGCTCAAGAGAAGGATGGGGAGGGCCTAAACATAGGCAGTGACAAGTGTGTGTGAGGAGGAGTAGGAAGTGGTTAAATCAAATCCCAGGAGATCATTCTCTTATAACTGCATAGTGATAATACAGATAGCACAGTGGACCTCCCTTATCCATGGTTTTGCTTTTCATTGTTTTGGTTACCCATGGACAACAAAGGTCTGAAAATATTCAGTGGAAAATGCCAGAAGTAAACAATTTCTAAGTTTAAAATGTGTGGCATTCTGAGTAGCATGATGAAATCTCTTGCCATCTAGCTCTGTGCCGCCTGGGACATGAATCATCTCTTTGTCCAGTGTATTCACACTGTATACGCTACTTGCCTGTTAGTCACTTAGTAGCTGTCTCAGTTATCAGATCAACTGTCACAGTGCTTGTGCTCAAGTAACTCTGTTACTTAATAATGGCCCCAAAGCAAAAGAGTAGTGATGCTGGCAATTCAGGTATGCCAAAGAAAAGCTTCCTTTCTGTGCTAAGGTGAAAGTTCTCCACTTAAGGAAATTAAAAAAAAAAAGTCATATATTGAGATTGCTAAAATCTACAGTAAGAACCAATCTTCAATACCTGAACTTGTAGAGGAAAAAGAAATTTGTGCATTGTGTGCATGTATGTGTATTAGTTTGGTACTATCTGAGGTTTCAGGTGTCCAGCAGGGGTCTTGAAACATATCCCCAAGGACAAGATGGGAGTACTGTAATTTTCTAACTTTTCCACTAAGGCTTTACAGGACTTCCATCAGATGGAGATTATAAGTGTTCTGTGCAGCTACCTTTTGCTGAGGAACCATTAATGTGCCAAGCATTATGCCAGGTATTTTAATGTATGTTATCTCTAATCTTCACAATAGTTCTATAAACTTGGTATTATGGGCTCATTTTACAGAAAAAGGAAACTGAAGCTCAGAGGGGTGAAGTAACTTTCCAAAGACTGCACAACTAGCAAATTGCAGAGCTTGGAGTATAACCTAGCTTATCTGATTGCATCCTGTTTATTGTCACACTACACTGTTCAAAACTGGATAGGAAATGTGAGAATTACAGTTATGTGATAGGCTGGGTGCAGTGGCTCACACCTGTAATCCCAGCACTTTGGGAGACCAAGGTGGGTGGATCAGTTGAGGCCAGGAGTTCAAGACCAGCCTCGCCAACATGGTGAAACCCCATCTCTACTAAAAATACAAAAATTAGCTGAGCATGGTGGCAAGTGCCTGTAATCCTAGCTACTCGGGAGGCTGAGGCACGAGAATCACTTGAACATGGGAGGCAGAGGTTGCAGTGAGCTGAGATTGCGCCACTGTGCTCCAGTCTGAGTGACAGAGTGAGACTCTGTCTCAAATAAATAAATAAATAAATAAGCCATGAGATGATATACATGAACACACTCTGAAAAGTTTAAACGTATGATATAAATGTGTTAGTCATTATTATATCATCTCCTCACCTATGTCGCTCTTTCACTAGTTGGGGGTTTGTTTCTATTCTGGTATGGAAACAAGATACTATAGAATGTAGGGCAGCCAGGAGGTGAGGGTGAGAAGGTTAGATGGTCCCTACGTCCTGCTAATTTCATGCCCAAACGGGTGATGGCATCGAGCAGTTCATTATTGCCTCTTCTAAGAGTGCTGCTCTTTGTAAGACTTTTGGCTAAGCCTGTGATCTCCTTGGGTCTTTAGCTTATGGGAAGAGTAGAGGAAGGGTTATTCCATAAGCTAGTTTAAAAAGTATATATAGATATACTCCCCCAAAAGGTTTACTTTCCGAAATTTACACTGAGATTTTAAAACTTGTTAAGTGAGCTGAAGTTAAGTCATGAACAAACTTCGAATAGTTTGCAAAACTGACAGATGATGCACTTAGCAAGGTTGTGGAACACCTGCTACAACTTTTTTGTTTTTTTTTGCATCACGGAGTGGGATGGAGTCTCACTCTGTCACCCAGGCTGTAGTGCAATGGCCCGATCTTGGCTCACTGCAACCTCCGCCTCCCAGGTTCACATGATTCCCTTGCCTCAGCCTCCCGAGTAGCTGGGACTACAGGCGCTTGCCACTACGACTGGCTATTTTTTAAAAATATATTTTTAGTAGAAACAGGATTTCACCATGTTGGCCAGGCTGGTCTCCTGACCTCAAGTGATTGCCTGCCTCAGCCTCCCAAAGTGCTGGAATTACAGATGTGAGCCACCATGCCCGGCCCTGCTACACCTATTTTAAGGCATTCTTGTCCTGGTTTAGTTGAGGAATTTGGAGGTCTTGATACAGCCCCCCAGTTTCTGAACCCTAACTAAGGAGGCATCTGAGAATGGTGTTCTGGGTAGTATCATGGGAAGACAAAAGTAGCCTCATCTGGAAAGCTCGGCGGTCTCTTGGGATTCCTGTTACCATGATAAGTCCCAGAACCAATGCCTATAAGCATGCATTTACCACTTGCAGGGTATTTCTAAATGCTGTTTTCAGACCTAGTGCATGGGGCAGGCTGGCTGCAGGGCTGGTAGTAGGAAAGCATGAAATGATTATCAGAGTCAACCTGATTAAAGACAGGTGTGAGTGTTGAGTGGGGCACTCACTGGCAACTACCTGGATGTAAGTAAGCCAGGATGAGGTGAGCATAGGAACCTAAAAACCAGCCATGGGAACAGGAGACAGAAGTCAGGGAGAAATCTCATTAATTTACCTCGATGGTCACAATCTCATTGTCTTTTCTTTAAAAAATCAATTGTCTTTTACTGTTATTACAAAAGTAGTTCATATTTATTGTAGGAAATCTAAAAAAATTTTAGTGAGCTAAAAACTTAATACCATTTAAAGATAGTCATGGTTAATACTTTTGTTGAATACCACTGAAATGTACGTTTATCTGTAAATATTTTACAATTCACGGATTCATCCAATAGTACTACTTTTTCCCCAATGAACATTGGAACATGAATATTTTTCCATGTGTTGCATATTCTTCTAAGTCATTGAGTATAGTGTTCAATTGAGAAAACACCTTAATTTATTTAATTACTTTCCAATGGACATTTAGGCTGTTTCCCTATTGTTAACCCTCTGTGTTACGTTTTGTGGCTAAGTTTTTGTCTAAATCTGAGACTATTTCTCTAGAGTAAATTCCTAGAAGTGGAGGAGTTCCTGTATCAAATGGTATCCCCCATTTGAGGGTTTTGAAATGCATCTTGCCCACCTTCTCTTGAGAAACTGGTACAAATTTGTCTTTCCACCAACAGATGAGATGGTTTAACCTTTAATGAGTTGCATCTTAAAGATACTGTTGCAGGAAATGAATAGACTCAGTTTTTTTGTCTAATTGATATGGGGAAAATGTTAGTCACATTTCATTCTTGAGGTCATTATTGCATAAGCAGATACAGTTCAGTGAACCCACATAAGCATTTGTTCAGTACCTACCATGCTCCCGGGCCTCGGCTGAATATCCCTGCTGCTAGTGTCAGTTTCAGATACTTAGTACAGCAATTGAGAAATGAGAGGACCTGTTGGAATATGAGTAGAATATGAGACACTGAGCTTCATGGTGGAAGGAAATTAATGTTTTATCTGCCAGATGCTGAACTGTAGCAGTGGTTCTCAAAGTGTGGTCCCTGGATCATCAGCATCCCTTATGATAGATGGGCATTATCTAGACCTACCTGCTGAATCAGACTCTGGGATTTGGGTGCAGCAATTTATGTTTTAACAAGATCTTAGCTACCAAACTTCTGTAAGATGCCAAAGATTGAGAACCACTGATCTACAAAAATGCAGCAGATGCAAAAGAGGTTAGACTTGTTGGGTAAAGGTGGGGTTACTAACTTCTCCTGGTTTGCCTGGGACCATCCCAGTTTTAGCGCATAAAGTCCTGCATCCCAGTAGCCCCTTCTGTCCCAGCTAGACAGGGATGGTTGGTCACCCTGGCAAAGGGTGCAGGGGTGAAGGGAGGTTCCTTCGTTGCAGCATAAAGATAATTATGGCAGAAAAAAAAATAGAAGGGCTAGCAGAGAAGATTTCAAGATGGAGGGCAGATTTCAGAAGCTGCTTTCTGCTTGTCAGCTCTAGGCTGATAGATGTGGTGGCAGGAGGTTACCTGCAGGAAGCCAGCAGATGGCTAAGGCATCTTGCTGAATCCCTTGACAAGAGTCACAGCTGTTAGAACTTGATACTTTCTGGAAAGGGGAAGGCTGGCATTCACCAAACTACTGCAAGATGCCAACTAGAAAAAAAAAGCCATGATTAATCTTAGCAATGATGACAATGAGATCATTTTACAGCAGAAAACATAACCAAAAAGGCTTTGTAATTGCAGCAATTTCCATGTTCTGACTGATGGCCCCCTAGATTCTAGAATGGTTTCCGGCTTATCTGATAACAAGAACTAATCCTGAATAAGATGTAACATTAATTCTTAGAGTAAGCATTCATCCTGGATTTTCTAAAGCAGGTGCAATTTAAACTCTTTTTGCTCTTTACTACAGTCATAATATATAAGGCATGTAAAATTTCAGTTTTGAAAGTATAGTGTACAAACTTGTAATACAGGTCATCATATGTTACATTGTTACAAGAA
>PVKV010026479.1:0-27928 GCA_004027835.1 Alouatta palliata
CCCTCTCTCTCTCTCTCTCTCTCTCTCTCTCTCTCTCTCTCTCTCTCTCTCTCTCTCTCGATGGAGTGTTACTCTTGTCACCCAGGCTGGAGTGCAAAGGCGCGATCTTGGCTCACCGCAACCTCTGCCTCCTGGGTTCAAGTGATTCTCCTGCCTTAGCCTCCTGAGTAGCTGAGATTACAGGTGCCCGCCACCACAATCTGCTAATTTTTATATTTTTAGTAGAGATGAGGTTTTACCATGTTAGCCAGGCTGGTCTCCAACTCCTGACCTCAGGTGATCCGCCCACCTCAGCCTCCCAAAGTGCTGGGATCACAGGCGTGAGCCACCGCGCCCGGCTGACCCTGGTTTTCTTTCTGACAGGTCCTGGACTATAGCCCAGTGCTTGGCTCCTTCCTCATTGGGTCCTGCATCGTTTTTATGACGTTTGTGGTGCTGAACCTGTTTATCTCTGTCATCCTGGTGGCCTTCAATGAGGAGCAAAAATACTATCAGGTGAGTCGCTTTGGTCTATTCCTCATCAGTCATTGACCCTGAACTATGAAGAAGCCGGAGCAGCGTTAGACTTTAGGGGGACTGGAGAGATCGTTGTAGCTCAGAGCCCTCATTCCACAGGAGGGGAAACTGAGGCACAGGTGAAGGACATTAATTCCCCAAAATCACAAGCTAGTGAGGGGTAGGGCTGGGACCACAGCCAGGTCTCCTGATTCCCAGTTTGGGACTCTGTTCACAATATCAGTGACCTCCACCCTGAGTATACCTTAGAATCACCTGGGGCCTTTTAGAAACAACTACTGCCCCACCAGAGACCAATACCAGCAGAGACCAATACCACCAGAGACCAATACCAACAGACACCAGCACCAACAGAGAACAATACCAATAAACACCGACACCACCAGAGACCGACACCACCAGAGACACCACTAGAGACCAAAATGACCTCATACCGACGTGACCTGAGACTGACACCACCAGAGACCGACACCACCAGAAACGGACGCCACCTGAGACTGACGCGAACTGAGACCGACACCACCAGAGACCGACGCCACCGGAGACCAATACCACCAGACACCAATACTATCAGAGACCAATTCCAACAGAATCTCTGGGGGAATGACCCAGGCCTTGGTATATTTGAAATCTCTTTGAGTAATTTTTTTTTTTTTTGAGATGGAGTTTTCATTCTTGTTGCCCAAGCTGGAGCACAGTGGTACCATCTCAGCTCACTACAACCTCCATCTCCCAGGTTCAAGCGATTCTCCTGCCTCAGCCTCCCAAATAGCTGAGATTATAGGTGCCCACCACCACACCCAGCTAATTTTTTTATTTAGTAGAGACAGGGTTTCACCACGTTGGTCAGACTGATCTTGAACTCCTGACCTCAGTTGATCTAGCCATCTCGGTCTCCCAAAGTGCTGGGACTACAGGCATGAGCCACCATGCCCAGCCCTCTCTTTGGGTAATTTTAATGTTAATGAACAGCCAAGGTTGAGAACCCATTCTACACTCCAAAACCTCAGCCCACATCATCATGGCTCCTAGGGCAATGAGCTGAGTACTCACGATCGACCTTCCACCCGTGGAAGAGTGGATCAACCTCCCACCTCCTGCAGGAAAAGGAATATGAGCACGCAGACAGCAGGTTAATAACGGCCACCAGCACCATCTACAGAGCGCGCTCTTCACAATGGAAGCTGTGCTGAAGGCTTCACACATTGTATTTAGTCCTCAAAACAGCTCTGTGAAGTAGACGTAATTATTCACATCGTACAGAGAAGGAAACCAAGGCTCACAGAGTTGAAATCATTTACCTAAGGACCACAGAGCTAGACTATAGGAAAGGTGGGATTTCAACCTGGGTCTGCCTGACTTGGATGAATGGTTGCGTTTTGTTTTTTTCCTGCCCTTCTAGAGGTGTGGCTGTATGAAGGGTGACATACTATGCAGCTCACCCTTCCTGTCCCAGTTTAAAAGATTCTTTCAATCTGTATGCCCCAGCCAGGTGTGGTGGCACACACCTGTACACCTAGCTACACAGGAGGCTGAGGTGGGAGGATCACCTGAACCCAGGAGGTGGAGGCTGCAGTGAGCTGGGATCATGCCACTGCACTCCAGCCTGGGTAACAGAGCAAGATCCTGTCTCAAAAGAAAGAAAAGAAAAATCTGCATGCCTAAGAAACCAGTAAGATGCCCTTTTTTTATTTTTTTTCCATTTCAATTTAAGAGTGACACTTTGGTATTCTTGTTGTTTTTCTCAATTGCAAAAGATTTCATAGAGGTGACATACTCCATCATGTTAAAGGATCATTATTTAAGAGTTATTTTTCATGGAAACCAGGAAATTATTGCCCACAGGATTAAAGAATGGGAAGAATGCTACCCCTCCTCTGTTGCGACCTGGTCTCTGATACACTTGTGACGTGTGTCCCAGATCTGTGTCTGGAGAGGAAAACACAAATTTTTATTTCTACTAAACTCTCACGTGACACGGAACACTTCTGTGACCACACACCAAGCAATTCTCCAGCAGACACCAGTTGGGTATCTTCTAGCAACTGGGCATCCCTAATCCAAAAATCAGGAGTCCAGAATGCTCTGAAATCCAAAATTGTTTGCATGCTGACATGAGGTCACACATGGAAAATTCCACACGTAACTACTTAAGACAAACTTTGTTTCATGCACAAAATTATTGAAAATACTGAGCCAGTGTTCACTTCGGCAGCACATACGCTAAAGTTGGAATGATACAGAGAAGATTAGCATGCCCCCGTGCAAGGAGGACAGGCATATTCATGAAGTGTTTCATATTTTTAATATCATTTAAAATTTTAAAAAAAATACTGGACCAGGTGCAGTGGCTCATGTCTGTAATCCCAGCACTTTGGGACACAAAGGTGGGCCGACCATGAGGTCAGGAGTTGAAGACCAGCCTGGCCAACATAGTGAAACCCTGTCTCTACTAAAAAATACAAAAATTAGCCAGGTGTGGTGGCATGCGCCTGTAGTCCCAGCTACTCAGGAGGCTGAAGCAGGAGAATTGCTTGAACCTGGGAGGTGGAGTTTGCGGTGAGCTGAGATTGCGAGACTGCACTCCAGCCTGAGCAACAGAAGGAGACATAAAACTAAATTAAGTTAAATTAAATTAAATTAAAAATAGTGATTTCCTCTTAGAAAAAAAAGCCCCCAAAGAGGATGGTTCTATGTACATTGCTTGGTTCTTTCTCTCTTGCAGTTGTCGGAGGAAGGAGAGATTGTAGATTTGCTGCTGATGAAAATGTTGAGTTTCCTGGGCATTAAATGTAAGACAGAGGAGGCTGGAAGCAGCAGGGAGCAGCCGGGATCACTGTCCCAGACTCGCCGCCCTCAACCAGCACAAGCTTTGCCCAAGGTTTAAGCTGTTCATTTACACAACATTGTCTACGAGTGGGGACACCCAGGGCCTTGGGCCGGCGCTTACCGGCAACTCTGTAGTCTCTCTAGGTCATAGCTTCGGTGTCCATGGAAGACTTAGCAAGCCCAGCAAGTAAAAAGATTAGAATAACAGAGACATATATATAACTGCCAGTGCTATGAGAGCTTCTTTGTTCAAATGTATTTCCTCTTACTAGAAATAAAACAAATGCTACATGGAATTTGAAAAAACCAATTTCCTCTACAGACTAATTATTTCATCGTTTTTTTTTGAGGCAGAGTCGGATACTGTCACCCATGCTGTAATGCAGTGGCACGATCTCTGCTCACTGCAATCTCTGCCTCCTGGGTTCAAGCAATTGTCCTACCTTGGCTTCCTGAGTAGCTGGGACTACAGGCATGCACCACCACGCCCAGCTAATTTTTTTGTATTTTTAGTAGAGACGGGGTTTCACCATGTTGGCCAGGATGGGCTCGATCTCCTGACCTTGTGATCCGCCCGCCTCGGCCTCCCAAAGTGCTGGGATTACAGGCGTGAGCCACTGCGCCTGGCCGATCATTTCATCTTTTTGGTCTGTCAGGGGTTGCTTTTGAATGATTCTGGTTTCAGGGTTTCTCAAACTGTGTCTGAGAGATGCTAATGGATGCTGTATTAGTTTCCCAGAGTGGCCAGAACCAAGTATCACAAACGGAGTGGCTTAAAACAGTAGAAATGTATTTTCTCCCAGTTCTGGAGCCAGGAAGTCTACAATCAAGATGTTGGCAGTGGCCGGGCTTGGTGGCTCATGCCTGTAATCCCAGCACTTTGGGATGCCAAGGCAGGTGGAACCCTTGAGGCCAGGAGTTCAAGACCAGCCTGACCAACGTGGTGAAAGCCCTGTCTCTACTAAAAATACAAAAATTAGCCGGGGCTTGTGGCGGGCGCCTGTAGTCTCAGCTATTTGGTAGGCTGGGGCAGGAGAATTGCTTGAACCTGGGAGGCGTAGGTTGCAGTGAGCCGAGATGGCACAACTGCCCTCCAGCCTGGGCGAGAGACCAAGACTCCATTTCCAAAAAAAAAAGAATGAAAAACAATGTTGGCAGTGCCACGCTCCCTTTGAAGCGTGGGAAGAATCCTTCTTGCCTCTTCCAGTTTTTGGTGTTGGCTAGCAAGACTTGGTGCCGCTTGGTTTCTAGATGCATTGCTCCCAGATGGGAAGAAGCTTGCTGGGAGCCTGTGTTCCTTCTCCTCTTATCAGGACATCAGCCATATTGGATTAGGGGTCCACTGTAGTCCAGAGTGACCTCATCTGAACTAATTATAATACATCTGCAGGGTTCTGTTTCCCAGGATGGTCACATCAGAAGAACTGGGGCTTAGGACTTTGACATATCTCCTTAGGAGCCACAATTCTATCGATAACAAGTGTCATTTCTCCAAAAATGTTTCTGGGTCAAATAAATATGAGGAATACTGGGTTATAAAAGGTTTTGTTTTCTTTCATTTTTTTGAGACAAGGTCTTGCTCTGTTGCCCAGGCTGGAATGCAGTGATGATTTCAGCTCACTGCAACGTCTGCCTCCCAGGGTCAAGCGATTCTCCTGCCTCAGCCTCCCGAGTATCTGGGATTGCAGGCACACGCCACCATGCCCAGCTAATTTTTGTGTTTTTAGTAGAGACGGGGTTTCAACATGTCGCCCAGGATGATCTCCATCTGACCTTGTCATTCCCCTGCCTCGGCCTCCCAAAGTGCTTGGATTACAGGCGTGAGCCACCACAACCAGCCCAGTTTAAGGTGTTTTTCACAACAGTATTTCTTTGCTGACTCATGGCCACTCCATAAAATCTGTGTTGGAGGTGAGGTCTTTCCCAGAACCTAATTTTTTTCTGACTTCTTGGATTGGGATGATGACTTCAGCTTTTCTCGGAATGCCTTGGTCATAGGGCTGGCTGATGAAGCAACGAATTGTGCACCCTGGGTCTCAGCTCTTGGCGTTTTGAATATTCTTGCATTAGTGACTGGCTTGGGTCCAGTCTCCACCAAGAAGCCACTTCTGCCCCTTGGACAAGTGTTTGTTCCTCTTTAGGTAAGCTTCTGGATTCTGCCATCCTGTTTGAGGTCCCTGAGCCTCTTTGAGACAGGAATGATACAGAGCTGTGGCAGGAGAATAGAAACGTCCAGGCTGCAGTTCTACCTAACTAGCAAAAGGAAACTGCTGAAACAGCTGCATGAGCTATGGGCTGATAAGACCCTGAAAAATCAGGGTGTGGGCCAAGCCGGCTAAAACCAACCGGACCCAACCTAGGACCTCATTATACACTCATTAACATACTAAGTTACACACCCACCGGCACCAGGACACGGGAACACCTATATTTGGTGTAAAAATGGGTGCCACCACAGTTCTGAGAAGTCTCCACCTTTTTCCAGAAACCTTCATGCATATTCCAAGAAACCCATACAGATAGAAATCCCAAGCCCCATTGCGTGGCCCTCTCTTGAGTCCACCCATGATCCCCTTTCTTCAGTGTGTACTTTGCAGTAAATCTCCGTGCGTTCACTATTTTCCAACTTTTTCTTGAATTCATTCGTGAGGTGGTGACACCACCTTTGCAAAATTATAACTGAGACAGCGAAAGAGATCCAACTTAAACAACTGCATTTTGCCTCTAACCTTCAAGCTGTTCTTCTTCATTCCCTGGCATAGGCTGAACTAACGTTGGGAGGAACTTACTTTATAGTTTAAAACAAAGACGATAACAGCCCTTTCCCAAAACAAACCTCCTTCTTGCCTAGGGAGTAGACTACTATGATTGGAAATTATGGTTTGGGAGTCATGCAAGATTCAGACCCTCCCTAAACTGCTCCCAAGATTAGCATTTGAGATGTTGTGCAGACCTTGCACTTGACGGATCAACAGGCACCATCCAGACAGAGAAACTGGACCATGGTAACCCCCACTCAGGAACTGATTCAGCGCAAGACGCCCCATGACTTCATCTCCAACCAACCAATCAGCACTCCCTGACTCACTGGCCCTCTCCTCCCGCCAAATTGTCTCTGATCCTCAGCCAGGCAAGGTGGCTCACACCTGTAATCCCAGCACTTTGGGAGGCCAAGACAGGCAGATCATCTGAGGTCGGGAGTTCAAGACCAGCCTGACCAACATGGAGAAACCTTGTCTCTGTTAAAAATACAAAATTAGCCAGAGGTGGTGGCTCATGCCTGTAATCTTAGCTACTGGGGAGGCTGAAGCAGGAGAATCACTTGAAAGTGGCGGGAGGGGCGTGCGGAGGTTGCTGTGAGCCGAGATTGTGCCATTGAACTACAGCCTGGGCAACAAGAGGGAAACTCCGAAACTCCCTCTCAAAAACAAACAAGTGGAAAAAAACCTCTGATTCCCTGAATGCCCCCTGGGGTCACTGATTTAAGTAGTGTAAAAGCTCCCCTCTCCTGCACAGCAGAGTCTGCATGCATGATTCTCTCCAGTGCAATTCCCAGGTCTTGAGAAATCACCTCTAGGCAGCCATTGGGCAGTTACAATTGTGTCAAGAGCCTGCATACAGGTGGGGGACCAAGGTCCCATGGGTGTTTGAGGACCTCCCCTAGCCAACTGGTATCATTTTGGGATCTGTAAAGTAATAAATAAAGTGGGCTCCTGGACTGTTTTTAGCTGTTGACAGTCAAACTCTGCAAAATAGTTGAGATTTATTTTGAGCCATCACCAATGACACAGCCCCATGAGATCCTGAGAACATGTGCCCAAGGTGGTTGGGCTACAGCCTGGTTTTACACGCTTTAGGGAGGCAAAAGCTTCGCTTGAGCCCAGGAGGTTGAGGCTGCAGTGAGCTGCGGTTCACACCAATGGGAATGCTTTGGTTTGTTCTGGTAAGGTCAAACAACCCGAAGAGAGGGGCTTATAGATCATAGGTGGATTCTGTGAAAGGAAAATCAATCTTGGGAGCCCCAAGTCCTTAAGCTAAAGGGAAAAGTCAAGCTGGAAGCTGCTTAGGGTAAACCTGTCTCCCCCTCTATCAAAGTCATCCCTCAGCTCAAGGAAATAAATGCATATCTGATTGTTGGAAAGGCTAATCAGAAACTCAAAAGAAGGCAATCATTTGTCTCTTATCTACCTGTGACATGGAATCCCCTGCCCCGTGTGATGTGTCTCATCTTTTTTTTTTTTTTTTTTTTTTTTGAGACAGAGTCTTGCTCTGTCACCCAGATTGGAGGGCAGTGTCGTGATCTCAGCTCACTGCAACCTCTGCCTCCAGGGTTCAAGCAATTCTCCTGCCTCAGCCCCTTGAGTAGTTAGGATTACAGGTGACTGCCACCATGCCTGGCTAGTTTTTGTATTTTTAGTAGATATGGTGTTTTACCATGTTGGTCAGACTGGTATCAAATTCCTGACCTCGTGATCTGCCTGCCTCAGCCTCCCAAAGTGCTGGGATTACAGGCGTGGGCCACTGTGCCCGGTGAGTTCTCTTAATCAAACCAATGTACATCTTACATATATTGATTTATGTCACATGTCTCCCTAAAATGTATAAAACCATACTGTGCCCCAACCACTCTGGGCTCATGTCGTCAGGACCTCCTGAGGCTGTTTCACGGGTGTGTCCTTAGCTTTGGCAAAAACAAACTTCCTAAATTGACTGAGTCTTGTTTCAGATATTTGGGGTTCACATTTCAAAGATTTTTCTGGACCATATGTGGTGGCTTACACTTATAATCCCAGCACTTTAGGAGGCCGAGGCAGAAGGATCACTTGAGTCTAAGAAGTTAGGTCAACCTGGGCATCATAGTGACACCTCATCTCTACAAAAAACAAACAGAATTTTCCAGGCATGGTGGTGTGCCTGTAGTCCCAGCTATCCAGGAGGCTAAGGTGGGAGGATTGCTTGAGCCCCGGGAGGTGGAGGCTGCAGTAAGCCGTCTGGCCATCGCATTCCAACCTGGTGACAAAGTAAGATCCTGTCTGGATTAAAAAAAAATCTGATTGGCAATTGATTCCACAGGCCTGGAATCAATACAAAGGTGTGGGCCAAGCTAAGGGCTTGTGGAGATCAGGCTTCCCATTATACATGAAGTCTCATAGGCCACCCTCAGAGACAACAGATGGCAACTGTTTCCCTTTTAGACATTTAAAAGGTGCTAGATTCTCAGTTACTGTAGTTAATAAACATTCTTAATTCAGTTGCAATTTTTCCCCACAAGAACGGCTTTGCAGGCCAGTCTTTGCAAAGAAACACATTTGGGGGGTAAAGTATTTTTATTTACTTCTTTAGCTGTCATGTGATGTCATGCTAGAGTCAGGGTGGAAAGTAAGCCATGTTATAGTGTTAAATAAAACCCCTCTGAGATCTTTTTGTTTGTACAATCCCTTAGGAATTTGGGCAAGGGAAGAATAAGGTCAGAGGTTAGTCCTCACAGCATTGCAAAAAGTCAGGACTGCACGTGTGTCAGCTAGACTTTGGCCAGTGTCCAACGACCACTTTGGGCTAGAATGATTCTGGCTGGACCTTGCTGTGAATCCCGCTCTAGGTGACCTTGATCCTCTGAAAGAACTGGACCGCATCCTTGAACAGGACTGGGGGTGCCTTGCCTACCCCAGGACGCCAGGGCTCAATTGTGTGAGAATGTGCTGGCCCAGCAAGCCATCCTCCCTGAAGCCCTTCTCCCAGGGACCGCGGTGAGGCAGCGCTGAGCACATCCCAAGGACCGGAGACACCCGACAGCAGCTGACCCAATTCTCACTCTCCGAGGACCCACGCCTGCGGCTAGGCCCCGCCCCCGCCAGGCCCCGCCTCCTCCTCCGGGCAGCCCAATCAGACCTGGGCCCGTCACGCTAGTCCCCGCCCCTCGGTGCCACCTCATCCGGGCCTCAGGTTCTTCCCCATGACCACGCCCCTCTTGTGCGTCGCACTATCCGAGGTCGCGCCAGGCCGTGGAGTCTTCGTCCTCCGCGCGCTGCCCAATCAGGCCCTGCCCCGCCCCCTCGCCCGGGAGTCTCCTCCCTCCGCACTGTGCCCAGTCAGGCTCTGTCCCGCCCCCGCGGCCCCGCCCGCAAACTGGGCTAGTGCCGGCTGCTTCCTGCTGGGGGCTGCCCCGCTCCGCCCCGCCTCGCCCCACCTCCCCGTGCGGGTGGCCGAGGCGTAGCGCCGCGACCCGGGTACCCCTGCGAACATGGCGCTTCTAGCGGTGCGGAGCGTGCGGGCCGTGCTCTGCACCCTGCGCGCGGTCCCGTCCCCCGCCGCGTCCTGCCCGCCGAGGACCGGGCAGCTGGGGGCGGGTGCGGTCCGCAAGCTGTGCACGGGACCCGCTCTGCTTTCGGGTAAGTGCGGCGGGCACGTGGGCGGCCGCTGCCTCCCCTCCTGGGCTGCTTGTCCTGGGTTCAGCTGGACTCAGAGGACAGCGGGGTCCGGCTCCTGAGCCACCCACCAGGGCGGAGCGAGCGCAGACTCTGCCTCCTTCTTCCTTCTTTTGGGATCCCTGGTTCTGCCACCGCTTTTCCCTCTTAAGTAGTGGGAGGACCCGCAAGCAGCCTTTGCCCTAGAGGTTGCAGGCAGCCAGGAGGTGGGACCTGCGGGACGCTGAGGCGAGGGTGGCCCGGCAGGTCCCGCGGGCAGGTCGGCCGCTCGCTGCAGAAGCCAGGCGCGCGTCGCCTAAGTGTCTCAGTGGCCTTAGTTTGTCTCCCTTCTGCGTGCATCGAGACCCCAAATGGGGAGGCCTTTGGTTTACTAAATGGACCGGTACTGAGAACTCCGAAGTAAAATAAAAATTAAAGCACGAGATCTAGACTTTTTTAGATAAAACAATCATAACTTTTAAGATTCAGCTATTTCCCCAAGGCAGGTAAGATAAAATCTGGACTCTACAGAAGTTTTGCTGAAGTCTGTATTGGATCATTTATGTGTTCTTGGTGAAATGAGGCCTAACTCAAAGACTTGAAATAACTGGGAGACCTGCCCATAAATGTCTCAGCCATTTGTGCTAAACAATTTTCATTTTTCTTTTCTTTTTTTTTTTTTTTGAGACGGAGCCTTGCTCTGTTGCCCAGGCTGAAGGGTAGCGGTGTGATCTCGGCTCTCTGCAACCTCCGCCTCCCGGATTCAAGCGTTTCTCCTACCTCAGCCTCCTGAGTAGCTGGGATCACAGGCACCCATCACAACGTCCAGCTGATTTTTGTATTTTTAGTAGAGACAGGGTTTTGTCACGTTGTCCAGGCTAGTCTCAAACTCTTGACTTCTAGGATCCACCCACCTCAGCCTCCCAAAGTGCTGGGATTGCAGGCGTGAGCCATGGCTCCCTGTCAACAATTTTCCTTATATCCAAATGCTTCAGACACTAACTGCTGCTTTTTAAGAATTCGGGCTTGGCCGGGTGCGGTAGTTCACACCTGTAATCCCGGCACTTTGAGAGGCAGAGGCGGGCGGATCAAGAGGTCAGGAGTTTGAGAGCAACCTGACCAACATGGTGAAACCCTGTCTCTACTAAAAATACAAAATTAGCCAGGCATGGTGACGCGCGCCTGTAATCCCAGCTACTCAGGAGGCTGAGGCAGGAGAATCGCTTGAACCCAGGAGGCGGAGTTTGCAGTGATCTAAGATGGCGCTATTGCACTGCAGCCTGGGCAACAGAGCAAGACTCTGTTTAAAAAAAAAATTAGAACTCTGGCTTCTTCGATTGTGTAGATCAGTGATGGCTCTTGTCTCATTAAATTCATTGTTAGATTCCTATTTGGAGCTGGAATGGTTGATAAATTTATGCCAAAATTTGCAGCACAAAGATTTACTTAGGCTCTCTTGCTAGTATTCTGTCTGGTCAATTTGTGACAGGGATCCTTACATCACCAGTTTGATTACAAACGTAAAGCATTTCTCAGATGAGGATTTAATTTCAAGTCTGGTTTTTGTTCTGGTTTTATTCGGTGTTGTACTATCCCTAGCTGTTTGCTTTCTCTAGTTATCTAGTTAAATATTGCCCAAAATATCAATGCCCGTGATCTGGTTAAGCAACTAGATTTTTATTTTTATTTTTTTTTATTTTTATTTTTTTGAGACAGAGTCTTGCTCTGTCGCCCATTCTGGAGTAGTGGCACGAACTCAACTCACTGCAACCTCCACCTCCCGGTTTCTTTTTTTTTGAGACGGAGTTTCGCTCTTGTTACCCAGGCTGGAGTGCAATGGCACAATCTCGGCTCACGGCAACCTCCGCCTCCTGGGTTCAAGCAATTCTCCTGCCTCAGCCTCCCGAGTAGCTGGGACTACAGGCACGTGCCACCATGCCCAGCTAATTTTTGTATTTTTAGTAGAGACGGGGTTTCACCATGGTCTCGTTCTCTTGACCTCGTGATCCACCCGCCTCGGCCTCCCAAAGTGCTGGGATTACAGGCGTGAGCCACCGCGCCCGGCCCCACCTCCCGGTTTCAAGCAATTCTCCTGCCTCAGCCTCCCAAGTAGCTGGGATTACAGGCATGCGCCACCACGCCTGGGTAATTTTTTTAGTAGAGACAGGGTTTCGCCATACTGGCCAGGCTGGTCTCGAACTGCGGATCTCGTCATCCACCTGCCTCGTGATCCGCCTGCCTCGGCCTCCCAAAGTGCTGGGATTACAGGCACGAGGCACTAGCAAGTCCTCTTTAAAAGAGTATTTGAGTTAACCATTTTCCTATTAACTTATGTTGCATTGTTTTGGAAAAACCCTTGGCATCAGAATATAAAATATATTTAACATAGTATATGCTTTTTAAAACATATTAGTCTCTAAGGCAAGTACTTTTAACTTTTATCCTAAATAACTGTTTTTACATCTCTTGCACACTGGGAGGTCTTTCTTTCTGGATTCCCTGAATCGTTTGACCATGTCTTTAGAGAAGTGCTCGGTAAGTCAAGGGCTGAACTTGTCCAGTGAATGATGAGCAGAGCTTGCCTTTCCACCAACTCATGGCTTAGGTCTGAGAAGACCGTTGATTTCTGATCTTAGTTTTCTTCTTTAAGCTATGGTAGTACTGTCTTCAAGGAGAGGCTTGAATTTGATTAAAGTAGAGTTTTAAGAACTTAGTCAGATTATAGTTGTTCCAGGAGGTGAGTTGCATTCCTGTAAATTTTACTTTATAACCAAGCTGCAGTGAAACCCTCTTAGGTCAACTCTGCCTGAAGAGGCACCTTGTTTGTTTATTTATTTATTTATGATGGGATCTTGCTCTGTCACCAGGCTGGAGTGCAGTGGCGTGATTTCTGCTCACTGCAGCCTCCAAGAGGTGTAGGTCTGAGGGCCCCACAGGGTTGTGGGGTGTGCCTTACGCGGTGCTGAGGCGCAGGATCCGAGAAATAAAGAGACAGGACACAGAAGTACAAGGAAAGCGCACCTGGGCTCGGGAGGCCACGCCACCTATAAGCGGAGTCAGGCGAGGCCCCAAATGTCGAGAAACATGAGTATTTATTGTGTATAGGTTAGGGGGCAGGGCAATGAGTGAAATCATCTTTAAGGATAGTGATAGGGTCGTGAGCAATAAAACATGGGGTCCACCCCCATTAGGTCACCTAGGCCAGGAGGTGGACAGTGCAGCAAGGGGCCCGTTCCCCTGAAGGTAAGGGCTGTGTGCAGCAAGGGGTCCGCCCTCATTAGGTCACCGAGGCTTGAAGGTGGGCCATGCGCAGTGAAGAGGGTGCAGTGTGCAATACTTCTAACTATGGGCAAACTACTTATAAGAAGATTTATATCCTTAGATATAGACGCTAGGTTTTTGTAAAAAAAGAAAAAAAAAGATTTATAGGAGGATGCTTTAAGTCACATAGCAGTGACAGAGCTGTCAAGGTTACCGCCAACTTCTGGCAGCTTCCAATGAGTTCTGTGGGAAGATGCTTTTCAAGCAGCATAGTAGCAAGAGCTGATAAAGTTCACAGTCACCAAGGTGGATTGCCGTTCTGAGGGCAGCCTTCCGCAAGAACTGGAGCAAGGTCCTACAACTCCTTTATCAGGAGGAGTGGCTCTTGCCCCAAGCCTGCCATACAGCGGGTATCTTTATGATACTGAACCCTGCCACCTGGGCCGTGGATTCTTGTCCTGGTATAACTGTTTTCCCTTAAATCATGCTCTGCACTGTGTCTGCTCTAGGCATTCCTCCGATTATGAACTAAGATATAATTATAGGTATATATGTAGGGAAATATTCTTTAGGCACTCATACTATCAGTTATTATATGATTATATAGAGAGGATTATATAAAGGGATTCTTCAAGCCCTAATTCTGTAAACTAATATATGATTATGTAAAGGATTATCTAAAAGGAAATAGCTGAGTAGTAACACTATAAAGTGAGATATTCCTCAAGCCCTAACTGTGCCAGAGTTCTGCTTAGCTCTTATTCCTCGATGCCTGTATGGGGGGTTACCCACAAGAGGCACCTTATTATTATTAATATTTGTTGTTGTTAAATTATTTCTTATATGAGCCATCTTTATGCTGTCTCCCTAAACCTCGTCACTCTAAATCTGTCTTCAGAGGGACAGATTTTTTATTTTTTATTTTATTTATTTATTTTTTCCAAGACAGACCGGTATTAGTTAAGTATACATTTGAAATATGCTCCAAAATTTTCTTTTGTGATTTAGGCTAAGTAACGTTAAAGCAAACAATCCAGTCTCCAAAAGAGGCACAAGGTGTTAAGATCAAGCCGTCTTGGCTTAAACAGCAGTGCTGTTTAAATGTGTCATCTCTGTACGTGATCTTCGTTCTTTCCTGGGCCATGTACTATTTAAAGGTAGTGTCAACAGGTCAAACACAAATACTGGGAAAGTCCTTTGACAGCAATGGTAATGAAAAGTGCTTTTTAAGAAGTAATGCTACTGATTTCTGAAATATTGATCTTCTGTTTTAGTGCGTAAATTCACAGAGAAACATGAATGGATAACAACAGAAAATGGTATTGGAACAGTGGGAATCAGCAATTTTGCACAGGTATTGGTTTGAAATGTTTGTGACGGTGTCCTCTTGCATAATTTGCTTTATCTCCATCTTTTAAAAAGTGTTTAGGCTGTGTGAGGTGGCTCATGTCTGTAATCCCAACACTTTGGGAGGCTGAGGCAGGAGAATTGCTTGAGGCCAGGAGTTCAAGACCAGCCTAGTCAACATAGTGAGATCCTATCTACCAAAAGTAAAAAAAAGAAAAAAATTAGCCCGGCCATGGTGGTTCATGCCTGGGGTCCCAGCTACTCAGGAGGCTAAGGCAGGAGAACAGATGGAGCCCAGGAGGTTGAGGCTGCAGTGAGTCATGACTGTGTCACTGCAAAATACAAAAATTAGCTGGGCCTGGTGTTGCACACCTGTAATCCCAGCTATTCAGAGGCTGAGACAGGAGAATCACTTGAACCTGTGAGGCAGAAGTTGCAGTGAGCCTAGATCGCACCACTGCAGTCTAGCCTAGGTCATAGAGTGAGGCTCCATCTCAAAAAAAGAAAAGAAAAACAAAGAAAACCAATCAGAGGTGAATTAAGTAAAACATAATTTAGTTGGGGCATTATGTGGTATTTTAAGAGATGTTGCAAGCTTAACAGTGAGAGTAGGAAACATCTTATTTAAGAAGGAAATGTGTGTGTTTTTTACTGGGCAGTTAGGAAAGAGGAAAAAGGAAAAAGGAAGAGCAAGCAGAAGGGCAGGGATGTTACCAGCATTTTATGGGGCCAGTGATACACACGTGACCAGGAGGACGGGAGGAAGGAAAACCTGAATAGGCGCAGGATACACGGAGGGAAGGCTTGCATTTAGCCCGTCTTTTCTGTTTAAGAGAAAGTGAGAAGCGAAATACCAGCATGGTGAGTGATTTTCAACTGGGTGTATATATTGGGTGAGGCGGGGAGCGGGGAATGTTAACTGATGGGAATACAGTCGTGTCTCATTTAATGACAGACCTATGTTCTGAGGAATGCCTCCAAGGGAATTCTGTCCTTGTGTGAGCCTCCTAGAGTGCCCTTACACACACCTAGATGGTATAGCCCTTACACATACACCTCGGCTATATGGTAGAGGCTTTGCTCCTGGGCTACAAACCTGTATAGCATGTTACTATACTGAATACTGTAGACAACTATAACACAGTTGTCTATTAAAACATAGAAAAGGTACAGTAAAAATATGGTACAGGTTGAGCATCTCCAATTCCTGAAATACTCCAAAAATCTGAAACTTTTTGAGCACCAACATGAGTCTTAAAGAAAATGTTCATTGGAGCGTTTTGGATTCCAGAATCTTGGATTAGGAGTGCTCATCTGTTAAGTGTAATGCAAGTATTCCAAAATCTGAAATCCAAAGCTCTTCTGCTGCCAGGCATTTTGGATAACTGATACTCACTATATTATAATTTCATGGGACCACTATCATGTATGTGGTCTGTTCTTGACCAAAATGCCATGAGGCAGCACATGACTGTACAAAATTCCTCAGACATGTTAGATTCCTGTGTGTTGAGAATCAATGACAATGATGTCTTCCTTGGCATCTCTCTGTACCTACTGTGAGGCCCAGTATTGCGTATTTTATGAGATATTGTGTAAGATGTCATCCTAACCTCCTAGAGTTCCTCAGGGGAATCACCTACAGGGGAATCACTTGCAAATGTTACCTGATGGCATCAGAACAGTGGGGTTGTAATTCACTTACCTTGTGGAGAGACCACTTCTTTCTGGAGTCAAGGTCTTTAGGGAGTACAAGGCTTGAGGACTATGATTTGTAGACTCAATGAGCAGGATTTCAGCAAATGCATTGGGGTTAATGATGTACAGAAAACTGTGGATGTGGAAGAGCACCAAGTATGTTCTTGCTCATAAGAGCTGTCCGTGTTGGCCGGGCATGGTAGCTCACACCTGTAATCCCAGGCTGAGGCTAGTTGATCACCTGAGCTCAGAAGTTCAAGGCCAGCCTGGCCAACATGGTGAAACCCTGTTTCTACCAAAACACAAGAAACAATAGCCAGGCATGGTGGCGGGCCCCTGTAATCCCAGCTACTTGGGAGGCTGAGGCAGGAGAATCACTTGAACCTGAGAGGCGGAGGTTGCAGTGAGCCAAGATCACACCACTGCACTCCAGCCTGGGCAACAGGAGCGAAACTCTGTCTCAGAAACAAACAAAACAAAGAACTGGCAGTGTAGTCTGGGGCATGTGGCTTGTGTTGGGTTGCTGCAGCTTATGAACCAAATCTGGCTGGTGGCTGGTTTCTTGCAGCTCCTGAGTTGAGAATAGTTTTATTGTTTATTTTTGGAGAACTGGTCTTGCTGTATTGCCCAGGCAGGTCTTGAACTCCTGGGCTCAAGCTGTCTTCCCACCTCTACCTCCCTAAGAGCTGGGATTACAGACATGAGTCACCACGCCCAGGCATTTATTTTTATTTTCGAGATGGAGTCTCGCTATGTTGCCAAGGCTGGAGTGCAGAGGCGCGATCTCAGCTAACTGCAACCTCTGCCTCCTGGGTTCAAGCAATTCTCCTGCCTCAGCCTCCTGCCTCCTCCTGGGATTACAAGTGCCTGCCACCATGCCTGCCTAATTTTTCTATTTTTAGTAGAGACCAAGTTTCACCATGTCAACCAGGCTGGTCTCAAACTTCTGACTTCAAGTGTTACCCTTACCTTGGGCCTCTCAAAGTGCTGGAATTACAGGCATGAACTACCGTGCCTGGCCAAGAGTAGTTTTTATATGTTTAATGGGTTTTAAGGAAAACCCAAGAATGTAGCTCCTCAAGTATAAAATATGTACTAAATCTTGGCCGGGCGTGGTGGCTGATGCCTGTAATCCAAGCACTTTGGAGGCCAAGGCGGGCGGATCACCTGAGGTCGGGAGTTCAAGACCAGCCTGACCAACATGGTAAAACCCCGTCTTAAAAAAAAAAAAAAAAAAAAAGTACTAAATCTTAATTATAGGGGATTCAGTGTTTGGCTTGTTCTGTTTACTGGAGGGTTTAATTTTAGTTTCTTAGAGATTTTTTGGTTTTGCCTTGTTTTATTTAGGAAGCGTTGGGAGATGTTGTTTACTGTAGTCTGCCTGAAGTTGGGACAAAATTGAATAAACAAGGTGAGTGTTCTTAGGATCTTGGAATGATGCATGCCATGAATTTTCTTTACCTGATCTTTACATTGAATAGTAACTTGTTTGTACCCTGGATTCATTAGGGTGCTTTTTAGAATTTACATATTTTTTGAGACAGTCTCGCTTTGTCACCCGGGCTGGAGTGCAGTGGCGCCATCTTGACTCACTGCAATCTCCGCCTCCCGGGTTTAAGCGATTCCTGTGCGTCAGGCCTGTGACACCACACCCAGCTAATTTTTGTATTTTTAGCAGAGACGGAGTTTCCCCATGTTGGCCAGGCTGGTCTAGAACTCCTGACCTCAAGTGATCCACCCGCCTTGCGCTCCCAAAGTGCTGGGATTACAAGCGTGAGCCACTGCGTCCAGCCAATTAGAGTGCTTTTGACCCAAGCATTAGGTTGGTGCAAAAGTAATGGCTACTTGGGAGGCTAAGGCAGGAGAATTGCTGGAACCCTGGAGGCAGAGGGAGGTTGCAGTGAGCTGAGATCCCATCACTGCACTCCAGCCAGGGTTATAGAATGAGACTGTCTCAAAACAAAGAAAAAGTCTATTAATATCAATATGTTAGATAATATCCTTAAACTAATGAATATCCTTTTAAGACATTATGCTAAAGGTAGTTTTTCAACTTGATGTAAAATCTACATACAGTCAAATGCATGGACCAGAAGTATACAATTCAGTGTGTTTTAACAAATGTATACACCTGCGTAAGCCTTCCCAATCAAATAGATGACCTCTTCTCTCATTTCTATACCAAAGGTTAATTTGGTCTATTCTTTAATTTCATTTGAAAGGAATCGCGTAGTGTGTGTTACGTTTGGCGCTTTTGGGGTTTACCAAGCTTCTTGAATCTGTAGATTGATTTTTTTTTTCATTAAATTTGGAGACTTCTTTTTTTAGTCATGATTTCTTTCTTTTCCCACTTCATCCCTTTTTTCTTCTGTGATTTGACGTGTTCGTCAGATCACTTGATACTGTCCCATAGGTCCCTGAGGCTCTTAACTTTTCAGGCTTTTTTAAAACTATTTTTTTTTTTTCCTTTTTTTGAGATGGTGTCTTGCTGTGTTGCCCAGGCTGGAGTGCAGTGGTGTGATCTCAGTCACTGCAACCTCCACCTCCCAGGTTCAAACACTTCTGTCTCTGCCTCCTGTGTAGCTGGGATTACAGGCACTCACCACCAGGCACCTGCCACCATACGCAGCTAATTCTTGTATTTTCAGTAGAGATGGCCTTTTGGCATGTTGTCCAGGCTGGTCTTGAACTCCTAACTTCAAGTGATCCGCCTGCTTCAGCTTCCCAAAATGCTGGGATTACAGGTGTGAGCGCCCAGCTACACTGTTCTTTAGATTGGTTGACTTCAGTTTATCTTCCTTCATGTTCACGGATCATTTTTTCTGTCTCTAGTCTGCTATTTATGCTCTCCACTGTATTTTTTTATTTCAGATGTTATACTTTTCAGTTCTAGAATGTCCATATTAGCTACTTTGTATTTCTCTGCTAATGCTAACATGTAGGTCGTTCTGGGATCTGTTTGGTTAACTGCGTTTTCTCTTCACCATGGTTCCCTTCTTTGCAGGATTTCAATCCAGAATTTCCAGGCACTCTGGCAGCCCCACACTCCATCCTCTGACCTCGTAATCAAATGAAACTATGGTTTTCAGCTTGTGTTTTAGTCACCCTGTGCTCTTTGGGTGGGCAGTGTTGTCAGGGAATAAATTGTATAAATGAAGATCTCATTCAGTTTGGTTCCTTCTTTCAAGGACTGACTCCCCTTTGATCACTCTACAAAGCCTTGATATATAGTTGAGCATCACAGATCCAAACATCTGAAATCCAGAATGCTCCAAAAAATGAAAATTTTTGAGCACCAACATGATACTCTAAGGAAATGCTCATTGGAGCATTTCAGATTCCAGATTTTCAAATATGGGATGCTCAACTGGTAAGTATAATGCACATATTCAAAAATCAAAAGCACTTCTGGTCCCAGGGATTTTGGATAAGGGATACTCAATGTGTAAATTGTTTTTATGTTTAGTTCAGAGTTGTTTTGTTTTTTTGTTTTGAGACAGAGTCTCACTCTTTCACCTGAGCTGGAGTGCAGTGGTGTGATCTCGGCTCACTGCAACCTCCGCCGCCCGGGTTCAAGCAATTCTCCTGCCTCAGCTTCCCGAGTAGCTGGGACTACAGGCGCATGCCACCACGCCCAGCTAATTTTATTGTATTTTTAGTAGAGACGGGGTTTCACCATGTTGACCAGGATGGTCTCGATCTCTTGACCTCGTGATCCGCCCGCTTCGGCCTCCCAAAGTGCTGGGATTACAGGCGTGAGCCACTGCGCCCGGCCCTTTTTTAAATTTTTTGGTAGAGACGGGTTTCACCATGTTGGTCAGGCTGGTCTTGAACTCCTAACCTCAGGTGATCCACCCATCTTGGCCTCCCAAAGTGCTGGGATTTCGGGTGTGAGCCACCGTGCTTGGCTTGTAGTTCAGAGTTTATAATTGTGTTTTTTGTTTTTGTTTGTTTTTGTGATGGAGTCTCATGCTGTCGCCCAGGTTGGAACGCAATGGCATGGTCTTGGCTCACTGCAACCTCTGCCCTCCGGGTTCAAGCAATTCTCCAGGCTCAGTCTCCCAAGTAGCTGGGATTACAGGCACCCACCACCATGCCCTGCTAATATTTTTGTATTAGTAGAGACCATGTTGGCCAGGCCAGTCTTGAACTGCTGACCTCAGGTGATCTGTCTGCCTCAGTCCCCCAAAGTGCTGGGATTGCAGGCATTAGCCACCAGTGGTTTTGATCTGCAGGAAGGTGGTCTGATATAAGATACTTCACCATCACTGGAACATTCTCAACTTTTCATTTTGTTTTTTTCTGAGCCATAGCTAAGCTGCAAGAACTTTTGAGTTTTACTGAACTGAGACACATCTGGCATTCAGGCACATCACCATTTGTTATTTGCTGTGTCTGGGACAGACAGGTCCACTGTATTGAGGCAATATATACCCTTGTCATAGGTTATATTATAGCCTGATATAACTTATGGTTTTATTCTCAATAAAAGAAATTTGGAATTTTAAAATCATAGCTATATGACTGGAATCTACTTTTTAATATTTTACGTTTTCAAGTCACTGACTTTTAACTTTTCATATTTTCTTTATTTTTTTTTTCCATTTAGATGAATTTGGGGCTTTGGAGAGTGTGAAAGCTGCTAGTGAACTTTATTCTCCTTTATCAGGAGAAGTAACTGAAATTAATGAAGCTCTTGCAGAAAATCCAGGACTTGTAAACAAATCTTGTTATGAAGATGGTAAGCTGTTGCTAGAAATTTCTCAAGGAATTACTGCTACAGTTAATATTTCATCTAGATTTAAAGCATATTTAGCTGATTGTTACTTCATCTTTTTCTCCTTCTTGGTACTAAATAGAGATGTTCTGCTTTAACATAAAATCAAGGGTTAGTTGAATACATAAGATTATGTTTAAGATTTCTGACTAGGCACAGTGGCTCATGCCTGAATCCCAGCACTTTGGGAGGCCAAGGTGGGTGGATTGCTTTAGTCCAGGAGTTTGAGACTAGCCTGCGCAAGATGGTGAAACTCTGTGTCTACAGAAATAGAAAAATTAGCTGGTCTAGGTGGAATGTGCCTGTAGTCCCTGTTACTAGGGAGGCTGAGGTGGGAGAATTGCCTGGGCCTGGGAGGTCAGGGCTACAGTCTGTAGTGAGCCAAGATTGCACTGTTCCCCTTCAGCCCGAGTGACAGAGTGAGACTGTCTCAAAAAAAAAAAAAAAAAAGATCTCTGATGATAAAAGTGTTACCTTATTTTGCAGGGTTCTTAGTATCAGTTGTAGATCCTTGGTTTTGGTGTAAACACCTGCAAAGTATTTACTTTTTCAGACATAAAGCAGCCACTCATACTGTATGATATAGGAGGTGAAAAAAATATATATTTTGCATTAATTGTTGGTTTTCTCACATTTTCATCCTCATAATAAACTAATGAGGTAAGCTTATTTTCTCTATTTTGTGGTTGAATAGCAGCTCCAAAGGATTTCTATGTCAGGGTCATCACATGGCTGATAAATGGCAAAGTAAGGACTAGTTTATAGTTCTCTTTTGCCTGTTACCTGGACCTTCTAACTACCATTGCTTTCCCATCCCGTTAACCTCAGCAGTTAGTGTTCCATTTGTTAAAGATATACATGGCCTTGTAGATTTGGATCACATATTTAAGAATTATGTTTATTATTATTATTACTTTTTTTTTTTTTTTAAGAGATGGGGTCTCGCTATGTTGCCCAGGCTGGAATGCAGTAGCTATTCACAGGTGTGATCTCACTACTGATCAGCACGGGAGTTTTGACCTGCTCCATTTCCGACCTGGGCCAGTTCACCCCTCCTTAGGCAACCTGGTGGTCCCCCGCTCCCGGGAAGTCACCATATTGATGCCTAACTTAGTGCGGACACCTGATCAGCATAGCACATTACAGCCCAGAACTCCTGGGCTCAAGCGATCCTCCCACCTCAGCCTCCTGAGTAGCTGGGACTACAGGCACGCGCCACCACGCCTGGCTATTATTATTTTTTGAGACAGAGTCTCCCTTTGTCACCCAGGCTGGAGTGCAGTGGTGCCATTTTGGCTCACTGCAACCTCTGCTTCCCGGGTGCAAGCAGTTCTCCTGCCTCAACCTCCCAGTAGGTGAAATTGCAGGGACCACTACTATGCCCAGCTAATTTTTCTGTTTTTAATAGAGGTGGGGTTTCACCATGTTGACTTGGCTGGTCTAGAGCTCCTGGCCTCAAGTGATTTGCCTGCCTTGGCTGCCCAAGTACTGAGATTACAGGTGTGAGCCACCACGTTCAGCCCTTAAAGATTTAAATGTTATGTTCTGATGGTTATTACAACCTAAGAGTTCTTAATTTATTATGGTGGAATCTATTCTAGCTATAATTATTTCATTTATAATATACAACTATATTAATTCTTAAGGCTAAAATGTAGTTTCATTGAACCAATAATGTATGGTTTTTGTAAAAAATACTAGATTGAGGAACTCAGAAGTTTCTTTTACATTTTGGATGAATTTGACTTTTTAAAAAGTTAATGTGGAATATAAGGTTGTTTTCTGGTTGCAGGTTGGCTGATCAAGATGACACTGAGTAACCCTTCAGAACTAGATGAACTTATGAGTGAAGAAGCGTATGAGAAATACATAAAGTCTATTGAGGAGTGAAAATGGAACCACTAAATAAACCAGTATGATTTAAAGCAGCCCAGCAGAGTTGTCTTAAATTAGTGGTGGGTAGAAGACTTAGAATAGCAACTTACAGTATTACCGATGGGGAAAAAAACTACTGTTCACACTGCTAATGAAAGACAGTGCCCCTTAACTTTCTAATGATTGTACATAAACGTAATACATGTCTTTTGCACAATATCCTCTGATTTTTAGACTAGGCTTTAGTATTCAGAATTCATGAAATTATCCATGTTAAAAACTAGTTATAAAAATTATGTAATTCAGAAATAACGTTGTTATTCTTAGGCCTTATATGATATTGTAAGTTGTGTACATCCATACATGGATTTGGGGTGAAATACTTAATAATCTGTCCACTGGAAATAACTGGGAGTGAAGGAGTTCTTGTTGTTTGTACAGTGTCAGATGAAGAACAACACTATCTTAATTTTGCAATACAATGCATTTGCTGGTGCTATTTTTATACAGTGAAGCAACAGCTTTGCAGCAAAATAATAAAATACTTCTTCGTTAATCATGTTTTTTGTTTTGATGTTAATATTTCATTTAGTGACTCTGCTAGTATTTGTGAAAGTGCTAACTTTAACTTATGCAAAGATACTTTTTAAAAGGAAATTTAAGCCAGAACAATGAAAAGGTCCAAGAAAATGTTTCCTTTAGTCACAGATCTGTTTTTCTTAAGCCAAAATCTGTCACCTTTAACATAATAAAAAACAAATCACCAACTTTGATTTTCTGTCATACCAGGTCCGAAGAAAGAAGAGGAAAAACAAAGGCAGGTGGAAGTTTTGATCATTATAGCACATGGTTTTGTTTTTTGTTTTTTTATTGAGATGGAGTCTTGCTCTGTCGCCAGGCTAGAGTGCAGTGGCATGATCTCAGCTCACTGCAACCTCTGTCTCCTGAGTTCAAGTGATTCTCCTGCCTCAGCCTCCCAAGTAGCTGGGGGACTACAGGCACGCACAACCACGCCCAGCTAATTTTTGTATTTTTAGTAGAGATGGGATTTCACCATGTTGGCCAGGATGGTCTTGATCTCTTGACTTGTGATTTGCCTGCCTCCACCTCTGAAAGTGCTGGAATTACAGGCATGAGCCACTGTGCCCAGCCTAGCACATAGTATTTTTAAGAAGTTAAACCACATTCAGGTTTCCACTTAAGTCATGGGAATAAAAGTGGACACAGACTGATGCTTTATGAGCTCAGATAATGGACTTTGATAGTAAGTATTCTTTGCAGCTTAAGCATATTTAGAGTGCCAGAAGGTATTTCCAAGTAACTAATATATAGCATACTCTAACCAACTGTAATAAGCTGATAATATTGGGGTGGGGGGTTGTGTGCTTGTGCAAATATATATATATACACACATACAGAGGAAGAGTAGATAAACTCGTATCATTTTCTTGGTTACTAGAGGAAAAGAGAACTATTCATATGGTACCACTTCCTGGTGGTCAATAAATAGCAAGTATAAGGACTTAGTGAAAGTAGGTAGATAAGTAGCATACAGATCTTTCGAGCTCCTCAGCTGAAGAAACTGTTCATTCCAAGACTGCCAGTAGCTGTGTCACAGCTGAACTATATCTTTGTACCTTTATCAAGAAAGTATTCACCAGGCCTGGTGGCTCACGCCTATAATTCTAATACTTTGGGAGGTCGAGGCAAGTGGATCTCTTGAGCCCAGGAGTTCAGTACCAGCCTGGGCAACATGGTGAAACGCTGTCTCTACAAAAATACAAAAACTAGCCTGGCGTGGTGTGTGCCTGTGGTCCCAGCTATTTGGGAGGCAGGTCGGATGACTTTGAGTCTGGGAGGTCAAGGCTGCAGTGAGCCAAGATCATATCACTGTACTCCAGCTTGGGTGACAAAGCAAGACTGTGTCTCAAGAAAAAAAAAAAAGGATTCAAGGTATACTGGATGATTGTCTTCCTATTTATATTGTATAATTATCAGTTGATTTGTCTGCTTTAGAAATAGATAGGGATGAGTAATAACTACATAGATTTACCCCTTCATTTTGAAAGTTCTCATATTTTACCATCTTTAATCTTCAGAACAACCAGCACTACGTAGACACATCCATTACTACCATCATTTTGCAGGTATGAAAGGTGATAGGATAAGAAATGTGTTAAATAGCTGGGCGCAGTGGCTCACGCCTGTAATCCCAGTACTTTGGGAGGCTGCGGCAGGCGGATCACCTGAGGTCAGGAGTTCAAGACCAGCCTGAGCAACATGGTGAAACCCCAAATTTACTAAAAATATAAAATTAGCCTGTCATGGTGGCACATGCCTGTAATCCCAGCTACTCGGGAGGTTGAGGCAGTAGAATCGCTTGAACACGGGAGGCAGAGGTTGCGGTGAGCTGAGATTGTGCCACTGCACTCCAGCCTGGGCAGCAAGAGCAAAACTGCATCTCAAAAAAAAATAAGAAATGTGTTAGCTAGGTGGTCGTGGTAAGGATTTTCACATTTCCTGGTCTACTCTTCATCAGTTCCTTATCAAGTTTTACTATAAAAATACTTAAATGAGCTGGACGCCATGGCTCATGCATGTAATCCCAGCACTTTGGGAGGCTGAGGCAAGTTGATTGTCTGAGGTTAGGAGTTCAAGACCAATCTGGCCAACATAGTGAAACCTCATATCAAAAAAGAAAAAAAAAAAAAAAACACTTAAATGGGAATCTTGTGAGGGAAGGGAATCAAAAGTAGCCGTTCTAGAATGTGAAGGTCCATGAGTGGTTATAGTGTCTGAAGAAGGCGGGCAGTTTATTTTTTTCCTTTTCCTCACAAACATACACATACTTGCTCTGTAATAACCACTCTTTTCAAAGAGCACTATTTAAAACACAGAGGCAAATCCACTGTCCTTTCTGTCACAGTGCTTTGAATGGCCCTCCAAATTGACTGAATCCAGGGAATTTAATTTTCATGACCTCATATTCCTTTTGAATGGTTTTGGCATTAATAGAGCGGATTAATAAAAGTTTTGAGGAAAGCTTTCTAATAACTAAAACTTCAGAAGCTGAATAGGTTACCCTGCAAGTGTTAATTTTTTCCGCTGTCACCTCCCAGGTGGTTTAGTTCTTAGCTTCAGGTTTTGGTTTTTCTGTTTTTGTTTTGTTTTGTTTTGTTTCTGAGATGGAGGCTCGCTCTGTTGCCCAGGCCAAAGTGCAATGACACGATATTGGCTCATTGCAATTTCCGCCTCCGGGGTTCAAGCAATTCTGCCTCAGCCTCCTGAGCAGCTGGGATTACAGGCACCTGCCACCACGACCACACCCGGCTAATTTCTGTGCTTTTAGTAGAGATGGGTTTTCGCCATGTTGGCCAGGCTGGTCTCGAAATCCAGACCTCAGGCGATCCACCTGCCTCGGCCTTCCTAAGTGCTGAGATTACAGGCGTGAGCCCTGGGGCCGGCTTCCATCTTACTTTATTTGTATAAAAGATGCCAGTGCCCACTTCGGAGCTGTGGTGCTCCGGGACAGAAGCTGAACGAGTGCCCGTAGGCGCGGTGCTGTAAGTCAGATAAGTGGGCGCTGCGAGGTTCACAACGCGTCCTCCCGTAACGTTCTGAGCCCGTGAAGTTTGTACCCGTGGGAAACCTGAACGGCGGTTCTCCGGGGGGCTGGGGGACAAAAGTAGAGACGTTTCTGGCTCCCTGGCATCTGCTAAACATCCTTGCAGGCAAAGGGGCGCCACTATGGAACGCGCCGGCCCTGCAGTGGCGCCGGTCGTCCTGCGCGTGGAGCCGACCCGAGGGCCAGTGTGGGCCTCCGACCCCACAGTCTAAGACCCTCCGTCGTCTGCATTTCGGCTGCAGAGCGCGGAGCGGGCAGGAGGCGTCGCGAGCACGCCCCGCCCACACTCAGCTTTGTGAGGTACGTCACTTCCGCTGCGTGCCTCCGCGGGTCCGCCCCAGCGCAGCTGTAACCCAGGGCAACGGCCCGGCAGTAGCCGCCTGAGTCGCCTTTGCTCACCGGCCCGGACTAGCGGCCGCTGGGCCTTCCATCCGCTCGGCCCCACAGGTGGGTGTGAGCGGCCGTCTCTCCGCTGCTGGAGCAAGGCCCCGGAGCACTCCAAAGGGCAGAGTGACGGGCTCTGCCCCGTTAGAAAGGAAGCGACTCTGACTGAGGGAAGCGAAAGGCAGAAGCAGTAAGGGCCAGCGTCGCACCGGAGCCGACGAGGTCAGGGGAGGAACCAGGGGTGGGCGGGGTCTGGGGAGGAGCAGTGGGCGGAGCCTGTCGGGGCTGTCTGGTTGGTGGGCGGGGCCTGGTGGAGCCGTTGGGGGCGGAACCCCTCAAGGGCGGGGTAGATGGAGGACGAAGGAATTCGGAGGGGCAATCGGGGATGCGTTTCTGAATGGGATAGCTTGAGAGAAGGGCAGGCGTCTTTGGGGCACGGTAAGAACTGGAGGAGGAAGGGGAAGAGCTAGATGAGGAAAAAAAGGCTAATGGAAGAAGGAGTTGAGCCTGTTTGGGAAAGGGGTGGGGCCTGCGGGAAGGGGCGGGGCTAGAGAAAGGGGTGGAACCGAGTGTGATGCGCCCTGGGCTTTCGGAGCGGCAGGTGGAGCGCGTGAGTTTGATGACTTGTGCTTTGCTGTGGATAGTAAGCTGTGTTAGAGCAGAGACAAGCTGAAAAAGGGGAGGAGTTTGAGACTGGGATTTGAGTAGATATGATTTGATCCGGAGGGATAGTGTAGAAACCGCGCTCCTTGGCATCATTCTGCTAAATGCTTGTGGTTCCTGTGACCTGTAGGCGTATAATAAGCAGAAGGGTTACATAATTAACAGAGGATAAGATTTATACTCTTAGAAATACGAACATTCATTCAAACTTCAAATGAGGCTTGCAGAAACTCATCTTTTCCTGGTTGGAATTTAAGATTCCTTTAAACCTATAGCTTCTAGGAAGATGAGGGTGTGTGGCACAGTGCAGAGCCAATGAGAAGCTCGGGCAAGGTGATAAGAAGTTTTTTTTTTTTTGAGACGGAGTTTCGCTCTTGTTACCCAGGCTGGAGTGCAATGGCGCGATCTCGGCTCACCGCAACCTCCACCTCCTGGGTTCAAGCAATTCTCCTGCCTCAGCCTCCCAAGTAGCTGGGACTACAGGCACGTGCCACCATGCCCGGCTAACTTGTATTTTTAGTAGAGACGGGGTTTCACCAGATGGTCTCG
>PVKV010026480.1:9359-28026 GCA_004027835.1 Alouatta palliata
GCGAGACTCTATCTCAAAAAAAAAAAAAAAAAAGAAAAAGAATAGTTGTTGGGTAAAGCATAAGGAGGAAAGGTAGTTTGTTAAAAAATCATTCCTACAAAGTCAAAATTTGGCTTACGCTTATGTGCACGTTGTGGAGATGGAAGTGGGACCTTTTCACCAATCCCATGGCCCTGATGCTATCCACATGCTCACTCAAAGACTAACATCCACGGCTATTTCTGGGTGGTATGAAGCGCTTTTCTGTAATTCTTTTAAGAAACAGCAGCACCTTGTGGTTTGGCGTGATCCTCAAGAGGTAATCTAACCTAGTTCTCCAGGTTCTCTTTCTAGTCTTATTTGTAAGAACTTCAGGAAGGGAGACTTCACAATCACCTTTAATAACCCATCCCCTGAGGATCATTGTCACAACTATTGGTTTATGCACTAAAGTACCTATCAGAAAGGATGGTAGCCTGACACACACTGCAACTTCAACACAATGTGTGTACAAGAACAACCCACGCCAATGCCAGGCCTGGGGAGCAGGAGCTCGGATTTGGGTTAGGAGCTAAATGGGGGTCCTTAGAGAAGCGAGGGAAGCTTTTGAATGGGGAGTACAAAAAGAACAACCAAAAGAACTGGATGAGAGCAGCTCACACTTGCATGGACCCAGTTTTCTCTTGGCAGTGCTCTGCCATCTCTCATTTTCCTCCAGCTTGTTGAGGGAGACACACCTGGGCGCTGGAGGATCTCCTGCATGGGTGAGGCCCTCCCCAGCAAGGCTAAGTGAAAGTTCAGCTGCGTTCCAGGATACGCAGCCTGGTTAGACAGCAGGGGAAGGCCCTGCTCTGGACTGTGATTGGGGCTTCTCTCTGAAGTCAGACCCAGGTCAAGGGCAGGCATGGGAGAAGACTGCCAGATTCAGGGTCCAGCCCCATCTGTATCATGTACTAAGGACACAGGAGGGGCCTAGAGGCTTACACACACCATTAGCAGGTTTGTAGACCAGATAAGCACTGGAAACTCTAGTCCTACCTGGCAACAGAGACTGAGTATCAGCCCGGTGGGTCCGCTGCACACTTAAGTATTCCTCCAAACTGAGCACAGCAGTAGCTGTCTGGTGAAGGATTATGGCTGTGTCTCTTCTGCATGGAGTGACTAATAGGCGCTGTGTGCATCTGGGCACAGCGATGCCAGAGGGTGTTGAGAGAGGCCTTTGTTCCATCTGACAGCTCACTCCACAGGGCCGGGAGACAGGATCCCACTCCACAAGATGTACCAGGGGGAATGCATGCTTTGGAAAAAAAAACCACAGAGCTTAAGCCGAGCCTCAACCTCACAGCCGTGGCGTGCTCCTTTCTCTGGGGCCAGGGCTGTGGCTCTGACAGTGATTCGACATGATGAAGAACAGATGACTGCGTGGTTGGCTGGGCCTTCACAGTGCACTCTACTCCCGAGACCAAGTACACAGAAGTCCTCACACGAGCTCCATGTGGTTGATTCACAGGGTCTGACAGCACAGGACATCTCTTTCCAAGTGAAAGGTGGAGCCGTTTGAAGGTCCCCTTGGAGGTGTGGCTTATTACCACTTATTATGGACCCCTTTCCAGTTCAAGAACAAAACTGAGCTGCCTACTTTGCACAGATTGATCCCATGATGTATGTCTCAGGATTCTGTTTTAAACTACCAGCTATTTTGTTGTTGTTCTGAGATGTTCTGAAAAGTCTGTTTTAACGTCTTGTTACATTTCTGTGTTTCTAACGAAAATGCGTTCATAGTAGATGTAGACTGACTTTGATCCACTCTCCTGTCAAATGGGTACAAAAAGGAAACAAGGGCTGCTAACTTGTGTGCCTTGGTCTGCCCTGGCTGCCATAAGGAGGCATCACAGACTCGGGGCTTAACACATTCTTCTTTGCTACAATTTGGAAGCTAGAAGTCTGAGATTAAGGTGCTGGCAGTGCTGTTTCTTGTGGGGCTTCTCTCCTTGGCTTGTAGATGGCCATCTTCTTCCTGCGTTTTCCTACCATCACCCTTCTGTGTCTTCATCTCTTCTTATTATAGGGACACCCGTGAGACTGGATCAGAGCTCACCCTTAGGACCTCACTATTACCTAATTACTTCTGTAAAGACCTATCTCCAAATGCAGTTACATTCTGAAGTACTGGGGGTTAGGGCTTCAGCATATGCATTTGAGGATGTGGGGGACACAGTTTAGCCTGTAACACTCACCTAAGAACACAGTTGGCCAGGCGTGGTGGCTCACATCTGTAATCTCAGCACTTTGGGAGGCCGAGGCAGGTGGATCACGAGGTCAGGAGTTTGAGACCAGCCTGGCCAACATAGTAAAAGCCTGTCTCTACTAACAATACAAAAATTAACCAGGTGTGGTGGTGCATGCCTGTAGTACCAGCTACTTGGGAGGCAGAGGCAGGAAAATTGCTTGAACCCAGGAGGCAGAGGTTGCAGTAAGCCGAGGTCGCACCACTGCACTCCAGCCTGGGCAACAGAGCAAGACCCCATCTCAAAACAAAAACGAACAAACAAAAATAACACAGTATGCTGGGAAGGCATCCCCTCTGCTGACTTCTGCCTTTAGGAAGGCATGCAGCATAGAACCCGAGCCGCTGTGCAGGATCCGAAGCACTTCATATTGGAGCCCCAGCTGGTGCAAACAGACTTCCAGCATTCTGGCTGGGATAGGGCAGAGTAGTGAGTAAGCCAGGCAGGATCTGGAGTCATACTTGGGTTCAAATCCTGCTTGTGATCAATGACAAGTTGTTCAATCTCTTTCAGCCTTAGTTTCTCAATTTTCGAAAGGAACACGGTAATAATACCTCTCAGAATGACTGTGCGGTTGAAGCGAGATAAAGTATGTGCATGTGCTTAGCACTGCACCAGCCCCTGGTGAGTGCTCAGAAATGTGGCTCTTCATGACATGCAAAGTAAAGACTGTCTTGACATTGGGAGAATCATCCCAGGCTGTGAAAGGGCCTCGTCACCATGCTTCCGGTCTTTAGTTCAGCTTGATGCAGCCATTTTCTTGTTCTACCCCACACTCCTGGCTGAAGGCTATCAGGCTCAATTAATACTGTGCTGACTTCCTGGTCACTTGGGTTATTCTTCGCTCCACTGGCTTCCAATAAACAGAAAGCTTGTTTCAGCTACAGAGTGAATTTATCTAATGATGATTCTCAGTAGAAAGGTTAAAACAGCCATTGATTACTGTAATTATAGTCCCTTCTCTGTATGGCCAATATGCTTAGGCATCTGAAAGCAGATGGTCAGCAAGAATATGGACAAGACAAAGTTTAGGAGGAAGCCTATTTGTTGCCCAAAATGATTTAGTAGGCACCCTCATTTTGGGAGGTGCCTACTAAATCATTTTGGGCAAAAAATTTTCCCTACAAAGTTTTGGGAAGCCAGGAGGTGAGAAGGAAGCAGGAATGTTGTTTAATGGTACAATGGATTGAAGCAAATGAGAAGTCTTTGCCAGTGAAATGTTAATATGTTCTGTATGGGAAGGGAAGGCAAGTAGACCCTGGTGGATTAGGGTAGGGCCCTGTGTGGCTCTTGTGTCAGGATCAAATGCCAGAGAGGAGCAGACCTCTCTAGCTAGTTGAACCATGAGTCACTTAACAAGCCAGGTTCCAGTTTATGTAGCCACTGTCAAGTGTGATTATTTGTTACCTGAACTGCATTATCCTATCTGATGTGCTGCCAGTCTAGGGAAGTCTAACTAATGTGCCTGTGAAAGAAAAACACATCCCTAACTTTATGGAATGGAGAAAACATAATGAATGGAGCAAAGCCAAGGTCTGAGAAAAGAACCTTAAATGGGACCAATTCACAAATTAGCATTTTTAGTTTTTATTCTCCACTGTGAGACAGTCTTTGGCCATAATCATTTTTTCTATTCTAGACCCACCCTGTAAGCAGCTGACTCACCCAGCCCCACTCCACAGACAGCCTGGTATTTCCCTATGTTTTGCCCCGTTCACTTGAGCGCTCGGCTCCTAGCCCTCCACCATCTCAGTGAGGTTCTCCACTTCCCACCATCTGTAAAGCTCTGTTTGAACACCAGGTGAATGTTCTCTGACGTACTGACACACTCAGCTCCTGGCTTTCTGACCCTCACTCTCTGGGCCCTCAGCCTAGCAGAGAGTCAAAAATCGTAAGCCTCATGTTTATCTTCCCTCTGTCTTCCCATTTGTTTTAAAACTAACCTGAAAGCTGCTATGGACTAGACGTTTGTGTGATCCCTGTGAGAGGGCAATAAATCTTGGGGCTCCAAAATCACTAACCTGAAGGGAAAAGTCAAGCTGGGAACTCCTTAGGACAAACCTGCCTCCCATTCTACTCAAAGTCACCCCTCTGCTCACTGAGATAAATGCATATCTGACTGCCTCCTTTGGAGAGACTCATCAGAAACTCCAAAGAATGTAACTATTTGTCTCTTATCTACCTATGACCTGGAAGTCCCCTTCCCACTTCTAGTTGTCCTGCCTTTGCTTTGAGTCATCCCACCTTTCCAGACCAAACCAGTGTTCATTTTATATATATTGATTGATGTCTCAGGTTTCCCTAAAATGTATAAAACCAACCAAGGACCACCTTGGGCACATGTCATTAGGACCTTCTGAGGCTGTGTCACAAGCGCACATCATTAACTCTGGCAAAATAAACTTTCTAAATTGACTAAGACCTGTCTCAGATATTCCGGGTTCACATCTCCAAAATTCATATGTTGAATCCTAACCTCCACTGTATTGGAGATGGCACCTTTGGAAGGTGATGAGGTCGTGATGGTGGGGCCCTCATGATGGGATAAATGCCCTTATAAGAGAGACGAAAGACAGCTGGCTGTCTCTCTGCCTTGTAAGCGTACAAGAAGAAGACAGTGCTCTGCAAACCAGGAAATGGGTCCTCATTAGACACTGGATGTGCTTGCACCTTGACCTTGAACTTCCCAGCCTCCAGAACTGTGAGAAGTACATGTTTGTTGTCAAAGCCACCCAGTCTGAGGTAATTTGTTATAGCAACCTGAAAGGACTAAGACAGAGGCCAGTCAAGTCCCACAAAAAGTTATCTTAGGACAAAGAAACGCAAATGACAACTCAGCTTTAGTCTTTCTTTCCTTTTTTTTTTTTTTTTTTTTTTGTTTTTAGACAGTCTTGTTCTGTTGGACAGGTTGGAGTACAGTGGTGCGATCTTGGCTTACTGCTATCTCTGCCTCCCAGGTTCAAGCAATTCTTGTGCTTCAGCCTCCTGAGTAGCTGGGACTACAGGCATGTGCCATGGTGCCAGGCTAATTTTTGTATTTTTAGTAGAGATGGGGTTTCACCATGTTGATCAGGCTGGTCTCAAAATCCTGACCTCAAGTGGTCACCAGTCTCGGCCTCCCAAAGCGCTGGGATTACAGGCATGAGCCACCACACCCGGTCCTTTTCTTTTTCTTTTTTTTTTTTTTTTTTTGAGATGGGGTCTTGCTTTATTGCTCAGGCTGGAGTGCAGTGGCATGATCACAGCTTGCTGCAGCCTCCAACTCCCAGGCTCAGGCAATCCTCCCACCTTAGCATCCTGAGTAGGTGGGACCACAGGTGGATACCACTATGCCTGGCTAATTTTACATTTTTTGCAGAGATGGGGTTTCACCATGTCACTCAAACTGGGTGTGAACTTCTGGGCTTAAGTCATCTTCCCTCCTCAGCTTCCCAAACAACTGGGATTACAGGTGTAAGTCACCGCGCCCAGCTGTTTTAGGCTTTCTCTTTCCCAAGTGATGCAGCACATCCTCCTTTTAGAGTTAATAACTTCTTCGTCAGCCATTTCCTCTCTTATTTTGCAGTGCCGTTTACCTTCCAGAAAACAACTAAAAACCATCAATCATGTCTGTCCTCATTTCTAGCCACAGTGTATTGCTGCATCCTTGCAGGCATATCATTTCTACTTGGTTATGATGAAAGAACAATAGGAGTCTGTATTGAAGGTGATAGAGGGTGGGAGGAAACAATGGCACCTTTTGTGGTATATTTTCTTTAAGAAAGTTCAATTAGTATTTCATAAGACTTTGGGCTAGAACACAAACCTACTTCCAAAGTCAATAATTTAGAAGAGTACCAAAGTAAAGGGCCATTCTATCTATGCAGGACTGATGTAAAGATGGTTTCAAGTCATGCTGAGATGGCCAGTGTGTCTGGGTAAAGGGACTCCCCTTCGGGCTAGAGATTCTGGCTACAGTACATGGCTGTTTGGTGAGCTGCCTCTTTTCCAAAGCTTCCTACCCAGAAAACAACCATATCCAACAAGTGCAGTCCAGCAGCTTCCAATCCACGCCATCCTGTCTGCCTCCAAACCTTGCTGATGTCACTGTGTACTGCTCTCTCCCCATGACCTTCATCCACAGGGACAAGAAGGGCACTCCCTTCTCCTCCCTGGCCTGCCACCAGCCACACAGAGCCCTGGTAGCTAGATTCAGTTTCTCTCATTGGACTGTGGTTGATGGTTTTGTGAAGAGCTGAGGGCTGGAATGATATTAGAGAAGGTGCCATAATCCCTGTGAGAATGGCTCTGGTCTTTTCCCTTTCCTCTTAAGCAATTGAGAAATTGCTATTTATGAGTGTTTGGAGAGAGCCCAGGATCAGGGGGAAGAGGAAAACCCCCAAACTCCCCCTGGCAGGCCCACGTCAGCCCCTGTTGCTCTCCACCTGCCTTCACTATTGATGCCAGTGGCAAGAGGCCAGATGCTGGGCACCAAATGTTATTTATAACAAGGCCCTAGCTGGATTCCATGAACATCCAAATAAGAGTCTTCCTCATTTTTCATTTAATGCAAATAAAATCCCTGCCTAATTTTTTGCATGACACCTTTTTCTTCTTTGGCACCTGCCAGGCCTGCAAGCTGTTTATAAAGCAGAAATACAGGCATAGAAAGTGACTTGCCTGGAGAAGTCTGCTTGAATGAGGGCTGTCACAATAGAGAGGTGTGTTCTCTTTGTTCTGTTCATAATCCTCCTTGTTAATTTCCAGTGATCTCTTCTGTCTCAGGCATTGGGCAAGGTCCTGGTGATAGAGACAGACTAACAGGATACAGCTCCTGTTTTCGTGAAGCTTTCTACTAAGTTAGTTAGAATCCATGCACAATAAGCTGTAATGTTAGGTAGAATGTGTACTGTGCTTTATGCACAGTGGAGGGATATTGGGAGCGCCTCCCACACTGAGCTGCCCAGCACTGCCTCTGCTGCACCACCTTCTGTGACCTTCTCCAGCTCCTAAGTCTGTTCTGAACACTCACAGATTCTGGTGAGTAAGTCTCGCTGTGGATGAGAAAAGACAGGGATTCAGAGCTTGTCTCAGGTCCACAGCCACATCATGTTGGAGGATCTGAAATATCCTATATTTCAGCATTTCTGAAATTGAAGAGGCTTAATTTAGAATTTCTGTCTTTATAGACTGGCTAGAATGAGGATTTGTCCTAATTTCTGTTGCATTAAAATATCCTACTTAATTAACCGTAAAACAGGGGTGACGAAATGCTGAGTTGATGACCATTACTAGGTCTCATGGCAATGACCCACCCTCCCCCAGTGTTGCCTCAGGTATGAGTAAGAGTTCCAGCTCTGGGCTTGGACCACCTGAGCGCATCTTCGGACTCTTTCATTTCATAGCTGTGTTGTGTTGGGTGAAGGATGAAGGCTGCTGGTGCCTCAGTCTTACATGGGAATGAGGAAAATAAAGGTACCTACTGTACTGAGTTCTTATTAGGTTTACATTATTTAATATGTGCATAGTACTTAGAATAGTACCTGGCACATATAAATACTAAGTAAATCTTAGCTAGCAGCAGCAGCAGCAGCATCTTCTGTGCTATATATATGTGTATTTTTTCAATACTTAACCAATGATGTCTCCTTTATCATAGTTGACCTGGTTGGAGAACATACTGTAGCCAAATTGGTTATCTGAAGTCAGGACCCGAGTGACATGTGTGTGTGTATATATCTCAGTATAAGTGTTGTGTGTGTGTGTGTGTGTCTATTATCTATCTATCTACCTACCTACCTATAAACCTACCCACCTATCTAATTCAGCTGATGTAGGAGTTCTGAGCATCCCTCTGCCTCTGCAATACTGAGAAAAGAATCTGTATCCTCTTAACTAGGCGTGACATACAATAGAGAATTTAGGGGAATGAAATTGGTATCTAAAGGAATCCTACTTAATGAATGAGATATAGGCTGAGTATCCCTTATTCAAAATGTTTGGGACCAGAAGTTTTAGAATTTCTATTTTTTTTTTATTTTTGGAATGTTTGCATATAAACAATGATATTACCTAAGGGGATGGAGCCCAAGTCTAAATGAGAAAACCATTAATGTTTCAGATATGCCTTGCACACATAGCCGGAGGGTAAGTTTGTACAATACTTAAAATAATTTCGTGCATGTAACAAAGTTTTGACTACATTTTGTCTGCGACCCATCAAAAAAAGGTCAGGTGTGAAATTTTCTACTTGAGTCTTGTTGGTGCTCAAAAACCTTCAGATTTGAAGCATTTCCGATTTTGGATTTTTGGATAAGGGTTGCTGCAATACAAGTTGGGTAGGGTCTGGAATAGAATAGGAGTGGGTGGGGATGGGGCATATGAAGAAAGAAGTAGGGCATTGATGGAGAACTCATTCTTTTTCATTTAATGCAAATAAAATCCCTTTCTAGTATTCTGCGTGACATTTTTTGTTCTTTGACATGCTCCAGGGCTGCAAGCCATTTATAAGACAGAAATAGAGTCCTTGAAATGCAGAATTCTGTCTGTAACATTGAAGACTAATGTTTGTGAGGACCAGATAGACAGGGACTAGGGGCAGGCACTAGCCAGGGTGTTCTTCCTAGCAGTTGGAATCTGCACCATCAAACTCACCTTGGCTTGGATGGCTTTTCCAAGTTTGGTTAGGAGATGAGCAGAGAAGTGCCTTATCTTACTGTCAGCAGGGAGCCCTGGCCGTGGTGTGCTCAATCACAGATATTCCTTTTCCTGAAGTTACTACCCAGGGATCCCACTTGACAATTGATTATGTGCTGTTTTCTGTGAAATTTCACGAGTTTCTTTATAATGTTTTACATGTCTATATGTAGTTCTTTTCCTAAATGGATGATCCTTTCCCTGGAAATACAAGACCATGTGTTATACCATTTGGTATCTTCTCCCATCCTTCCTAATGACTATACCAGTGTCTCTGTGTGTCACAGCACTGAGAAGATGACGAACAATCCATAAAAACCAGGCCGATGAATTAAAAATCTCTTTTGTGACACTGAATACACAGACTGTGTGCAGTGTGTTGGTGAAATGGAGAAGGAGTTGACTACCTCACAAAATGCTTTTTTAGTTAAGACTTTTGTGTTTGTTCTCCAGCTGCTCAGAAATTCCAATAGGACACTTTTAATTAGGACTAATGTTCACATTTCTCCCTGAGAATTATCAACATCTCACCGCCCACAAATTTTCAAGAATCAAGCTACAGAGACCATAGATAAGGTATTCTATATCTGTTTTTCCTTTTAAAAGTAGAGTTCAATGTATGTGAATGGTTTTTTAACGAAAACACTCTATCCTAGCAAGTGGCCTATTTTGTGCACAAAAGCTACCATGCGCGGCGTGTGATGAGTCCACAGTCACTCTTGCTGTTCAGTTCTACCTTTTGTTTCATCGGGATGCCTCCAGGAGCTGGGCTGTGGCACCCCCCACAAGGGGGCTTCCTAGACTGTGTGTATTCCTCCAAAGCCCCCAAGTGCCCTAGGAATCATTTCATGAATCCTCCATCAAGTCCCCATTTCTCTGTTCAGATGTCCCCCCATTCCTTCCTGGTTCCAGACCCTCAACACCTTGTGTACGATGAATTGTCGCAATCCTTCTGAAGGCCTCCTAGGCATCTAGCCCTCGCACGACCTCTTGTGAAGGCTTGTATCACTTAGAATCTGTATCACAAAATTTACAACTCAAATTTTCACAACCCTGAAAGATGGAGAATTATTTCATGACAGCAGGATGTGTTTCTGGCCTTCCTGCTGCCTCTTGAAAAATGCTGAGCACAAACCTAGGTTCTTGGCTACTCCAGATGGTGGGGCAAGATGGACGGCTGGAATTGCAGGGCGGCCCATGGGAGGGGTGTTGTCTGGGCCGGCGGCCCATGGGAGGGGTGTTGTCTGGGCCTGCGCCCTCTACACCCCCCACACCGCTCACGCTGGTGTGAGCCCTTCTAGGCAGTCATCCATAAAGGAAGTCAAAGAAAGCCATCGCCAAGGTTCTGAAGACTTATAGGCAACAGCCTGCACAAGGGATAGTAAAAATAAGTAGACACAGGTGGCAGTCGGACATTTGGGTTTCAGAATAATGATTCAAATCAATGCATTGAAGGTAGGCGGGCCAACTCCAGAGAATCAGGCAGGGACAGCTGGAGTGAGCCCATGCTGGCAATTCTCTGAATGCAGCAGGTGTCAGATGATGACATAATGCACACATGATTCAATAATGGATCAGGGAATACAAGGAAAAGGTGAGAGAAAAGCAAGAGAGGCACCCCAGGAGTGCTGACCAGAGAGGCACTTCATGCAGCCTCATTAGTAAAGCCCAGGGACCGTGACCGTCCTACAAGGGCTTCCAAGTCTACTTGAGAGTTCTGATGCGGTGCTGACCTCATGGCACATCAGGGGCAGTGAGCCTGCTGTCCATGCTGGCCAGGAGAAGCAGCAGCTAGGCAACAGAACAAAAACCAGGGGCAGGCAGCCACCCACTAAGAGGGCGTGTGGAACCAGGCAGCATGCCATTTGGAAAGCAAGTCTATATGGGAATGGTCACTATCACGGATAGGAAAAAAAAAGTGGAAAAATGTGAGATTTAGGAAAGACCCACTGCTGTTCTAGAAGCATTGTCAGAAAGAGCAATACAGCTTCTTTGAGGAAGTTACAGGACACAGTTACCCTCTCCAGGGTAGAAGGGATCTTGAAGAGCACCGAGGCCAAGTCCTCATTCACCTCTTGACTTCCTTCATGACTCATCTTAAGGCGACTGGATTGGCCTATGTCTGTACCCTACCCTCACCTCACAATCCCAATCCATCCTATCTCGGAATAATTTCAAATGCAGGGGAGGATCACAGATGAAGACATTACTCCAGCAGTATACATGCAAGAACGTTCTGGAAGTGCTACTTCTTAACCGCTCTGATCTCACAGTCCGTGGTTGAAATGAGTTTCTCCACTTCTGGAATGCTTTAGGTCTTGTTTCCTGTCACCTTTGAAAAGTTTCATTAATAGTCAACCCCTGCTCTCCTATTACTCTTACTTTCCATACCCTGGAAAGTATACATAGTTCTAGAATATTCCATTAAGAGAGCCAGCTAAGGATTTTTTTTTTTTTTTTTTTTTTTTTTGAGATGGAGTCTCGCTCTGTTGCCCAGGCTGGAGTGCAGTGGTGTGATCTCAGCTCATTGCAACCTCCGCCTCCCAGGTTCAAGCGATTCCCCTGCCTCAGCCTCCTGAGTAGCTGGGATCACCGGTGCACACCACCATACCTGGTTAATATTTGTATTTTTAGTAGAGGTGGGGTTTTACCACATTGATCAGGCTGGTCTAGAACTCCTGACCTCGTGATCTGCCCACCTCCGCCTCCCAAAGTGCTGGGATTACAGGTGTGAGCTACCGTGCCCAGCTGGATTCTTAAATACGAATGGATTTTTATCACTCTCTGCCTCTTGTCTTCACGCATTTCTTTCTTTCTTTGAGATAGGGTCTTGCTCTGTTGCCCAGGCTGGAGTGCAATGGCATAATCTTGGCTCACTGCAGCCTCCACATCCTGGGCTCAAACGATCCTCCTGCCTCAGCCTTTCAAGGAGCTGGGACTACAGGCATGCTCTACCATGCTAATTTTTGTAGTTTTTGGTAGAGATGGGGTTTTGCCATGTTGCTCAGGCTGGTCTCAAACTCCCAGACTCAAGCAATCTGCCCACCCTGGCCTCCCAAAGTGCTGGGATTATAGGCGTGAGTCACTGCATCTGGCCTTGTTTCTTCACACGTTTCTTAAATGGAGCTCAATCCCTGCATTCATTAATTGAAGGTCAAGGAATTATCATTATTCATTGGGATCATGGTATCAGATTGATTTACTAGTAATATTTTAGTTTTTCTTTGTGTGCAAATTCTATTCATGATATGATAAAATCTGAGGCACAAATATCTGATTAATAAAGTTTTTGCTTTAGGTAAGTATTATTAAATAACACTAGTGTATAATAAATAACATTTTACATTTTATAGCACTTTTTACATTTTCCCTTATGGTTCTCAAGGGATCTGACAAACACCTTTTCAAAGATAAAAGAAAGAGCATTATTTCTCTTTTGCAAAAGGAAGAAACTCTAAGCCAGAGAAGGTGAGACATTTACTAATAATTCTGTTTTCAGTGTCTGTATTGCTAGTCTCCACAAGAGTTCAGCAACAAGATTTCAAGGACTTTTCTTTTTAATGATCTGAAAATAATGAAGACTGACTCATCATACTGTAGGTGCCCTGTATATGCTTTAAAATAAGTTTCCTTTCGCTCAGTTCTTGTGCCTTTCCAGACCTTCATGACAACAGCAGGAATAAACCTACATAGAAAGTCTATCTCAGTAGTTACCATTGGGGCCACCCAGTGGACTCAACTGACTCATATTTCCCACACAGCTTTAAATTTACAGCTAGCCTCTTACTATTTTAGAAAGCCTATGATCTGAACTTCATCCAATTTTTAACTCTGCAATAAAATTCCACAGGAAATGGGTTCTTTAGAACCCAAGAAGTGCACACTTAGCTATTGCCTACAATCATTATTCTGCTGCTGGAGTTGTGTTGCTAGAGAGAAGATGATCCCTTCTTCCCAGAGGAGACCATGCTTTCCCATATCACAACAGGCATGGAATTGGCACTGGTCAACACTGAACCTCCTATAAGCATGAGGAGGGCAACTTTTGAGCATCATCATCAAGCCTGCCTCTTCCGGGCCACTGCAACACCTGCCTCCCACCTTGACAAGCCCCGCATCAGGCAGGCATCATCCTAATTTGGCCTTGCAAGTTATTACAAAGAACATCCTTAAAGAGTGATGCCTGAAACAATCAGTTGCCTTTTTGTCTCGCAAAAAGGCTTTGCTTTCATCTCAGCTTAGAATGTCCATTCATCACGATTAGCAGGGCTGCACCAGCACAGACCTCCAGAATGTGCAATGAACTTTGTGGGCAATTACCAGTTTCTCCAAGGACTCTGTAGGATGAGGGTGAAGTGAATGTCATCAGAACAGTAGCACTGTGGTCTAAAAGCTGCATTCTGTCACAGATCAACATAATGAAATGCTTAATTTAGTTTAAAATTATTTATTTGTGTCACTGGCCATGCCTCAACCACATACCCCTCAATATGTAAACAGCAACAGATTTATTACTTGTTTTATTTCTAAAAAGATAAAATAATATGAGAATTGCTTTATAAAGTTGGTAGGACGGACCCTCTCCTCGAGGCTGGTGGCTTCCCTTTCTGAAGCCAAGATGATTTTATGACTCACTGGCAGAAGACTCTGAGATGGTTTCTTAGTGTGGGAGGAATTGAGGTGGTGGTGGTGGTGGGGGGTGCCAAAAATTTTGCATGGCCAAAATGAATGAAAACAAAATCCACATGTAAGAATGAAAGTATTAATCAGGAGGTATTAGTCTTCATATAATAGTGAGAATTTTCAATCCCTGTAACTAAGTCTGTCCTAGGAGAGCGAGTGAACAATGGCATGGCTTTGTGGGCTTTGATGAAGATGTGAAGGTTAGTGTTTTGGTCCATTTAGTGTTGTTATAAAGGAATACCTGAGGCTGGGGAATTTATAAGGAAAAAAACGTTTATTTAGCTCATGGTTCATAGGCTATACAAGAAACATGGCACCAGCACCTGCTTCTTGTGAGGCCTCAGGGAGCTTCCACTTATGGCACAAGGAGAAGGGGAGCCAGTGTGTGCTGAGATCATATGGTGAGACAGGAATCAAGAGAGAAGAGTGAGGTGCCAGCCTTTTTTTAAACAACCAGCTCTTATGAGACTAGCACAAGAACACACACATTTCAAATCCAGGGGTTCCATTCATGGGAACTAATAGGGTGACAACTCAAATACCTCACAATCTGTTCATGCCCCCATGACCCTAACACCTCCTATTAAGCCCCACATCGAATAATGGGATGAAATTTCAACATGAGATTTAGAGGGGACAAACATCCAAACTATGGCAGTTAGAAATATAGCATGCTCTGCAACTCACCAAGGGGTGCCAGCTTTTGGAATGTAAAGAGGGAGAGCAGCATGTAGGCCTTGGTGGGTGGGGGTTGGGACACACTGGGCTGGAGGAAGGATGGACAGTGACCAAAAAAGGTACTTTTGTCAACTTAGCACAAGGTAGCCCTTGGGCATCACTGGAAAATGTACCACCTTGTTGATCTATTCTGTTCTGTTCTGATTACTTCCCACCTTGCTTGTACAGGTGGCCCTTTAGACACCATCTCTCAGTAATCACGGTTTGAGAATCTCACCAATTGTGGGAAGGGTGAGGGCCCTTTTTTGCTCCTGTGAACAGTTCAATACCAGGAAATGGTTCTCCTCCTGTTAAACAGCTCTATCCAAATGTTTATAGTGGGATTCTTCAAAATTTAAAATGTTAAATATTCTTTAAAATAGTAAATTAAAATATTCGTTAAAATATTATTCTTTAAAATATTAAATCAAATACTGAGTGTGTAAAAATATTTACACTACATGCAAAGTGAAATAACATGATGCTCAACAATAAGCTTAAAACTAGAACATTTCCAGTAACTTTGAAGACCCATGACTCCTTCCTTTCTCTCAGTAGACTGCTATCAATGTGGGCTTATCATCCCTTTATGTTTTTTTATAATATGCAACATAGGTATGTGCTATATGTATATGTGTGTATAATCAACATATAGTTTAGGCATGCAGGCCTTAGACATCACACCAGTGGAATCACACTGCATTCTCTGTGATTTGCTTTAGTTTTTTGCCTAACACTGTGTTCCAGAGAGTCCTCCATGGAGAATTCTTCTGCCGAGGCCCACTGATTTCCACCGCCATATGACATTCCATCGTGTGGCATATGGAACAACGGGGACCAAGATTCAACATGAGATCCCCATGTTGATGTCTCAGTCTGGGGTGGACATGGTAGGGCTGGTAGGACGTGGTCAAATTACTTCCATTCCTCCGTTGAAACATTTGGGTTGCTTTCGGTTGTTTTGTTATCACAAGCATTGCTGCTGCTATGATTCTTTTTTGTACCTTTCTTTGGATTCCAATCCGTAAAAGCCTAGGATGCAATTGCTAGGTCATAAGTATATAGTCACGTGCTGCACATGGACATTTTGGTCAATGATGGATTGCATATACACCGGTGGTTTCATAAGATGATAATACCGTATTTTACCGTACCCTTTCTAAGTTTAGATATGTCTAAATACACAAATGCTTACCGTTGTGTTACAGTTGCCTACAGTATTCAGTACAGTCACATGCTGCACAGGTTTGCAGGAACAATGAAGTGATCCCATTATAAACTAGCCGTGCAGTAGGCTGTACCATCTAGGCTGGTATAAGTTTGCTGTATGATGTTCACACAACGAGACCCTGAGGATACATTTCTCAGAATGTATTCCCAATGTTACATGATGGAAGATGATACGTATAGGATGTAGAAAGGTTTTAAAAAGGAACAGTAAATATTAATCCTTCTACTGACGGTGAATATAGAGTCAGATGTTGCATCTCCTCACCTCACCTGTACCGTCTGATTTGTTAATTGCCATTCTGGTGGAGTTCTAAGATTACTAAACAAGCGGAGCATTTTTTTCATGTTTTTTGGCCATTTGTGTCTTTTCTACATGCAGGTTAAAGTCTTTTACCCATTTTCTACTGTCATTTTTGATAATATGCAGAACTTCTTTAAATATTTATATAAGTTGTTTGAGAAACGGAGTGTTTATTCTACACCACGCACTACTCTAGGTTCTGGGATACGGCAGTCCCTCTCCTCATGTATCCCAGTACAGAGAGCAAACAAACACATACAGAATAAATATAGAGTGTGTCAATGCTCCTATGCATTGCAGAGAAAAACAGAGCTGGGCAGGAGCAAGGGAAAGGGAGCTGTAGGGTCAGGAAAAGCCTGAAGAGGTGATATTTGAGCAAAGACCTGAACAGAGTAAGAGGGTGAGGCTCATATACAAGAGCCATCAGGGAAGAGTGAACACGAAGGGCAGGGGACCTGAGGACAGGCTGGAGTATGGGTAGAGCCTGGGAGAGAGACCCAGCAGAGGAGGGAGGAGAAGGATCAGGGCCTCCATCACGCAGAGTACTAGACTCTGGCTTTCAGTTTGAGTGACGTGGTGGGGCACCACAGGGGTTTGGGTAGGGGAGTGAGAGGAGACTTCTGTCTCAAGGACTCTTCCGTGTTGAGAACAGACTGCAGGGAGGTCAGGAAAGAAGAATGGGGAATGCTTTGGAGGCTAATTGTGTGATACAAGGGAGAGAGAACGATGTCTTAGTCTATCTAGGGTGGACATGGTGAGACTGGTGAGAAGTGGTCAGTTTCTACATATGTTCTGGAATGACAGTCAACAGGAGTGCCTGCTGGGTTGGCTGGGGCATGAGGGAAAGGCAGGCATCGGAAATAATGCTGAGGGTGAGGGTGGTACAGTGGCTCACACCTATAATCCCAGTACTCAGGGAGGCTGAGGCGGGAGGACTGTTTGAGTTCAGTCGAGGCCAGCCTGTGTAACATAGCAAGACCCCATCTCTATTAAAAAAAAAAAAAAAAAAAAAGAAAGAAAAAGAAAAAAAGAAAAAATAATGCTGAGATTTTTGACCTGTGCAGCTGCAAGGATGGAGCTGTCATATTTTGAGGTGGGGAGGATTTTGAGAGGAACAGAACATAAGGGGTTTGATTTTTCAGTTTTTTTTGAGATGTCTATTTGCTATTTGAGGGCAGGTGTTGAACAGGCAGTTGGTTATAGGTCTTGGAATTCATGAAAGAGGTGCAGGCTGAGGCCATGCATTTAGGGGTCATCATCAGGGAGACATGAGGCAGGAGGGGCTCACCTAGCAAGCGAGTGTAGACACTGCAGAGGAGAGGACCAGGGACTGAGCGCGGGGTCCTGGACTGTTCAGAGGTCAGAGAGGCCGGAGGAACCAGTAAAGCAACCTGAGAAGGAATAGCCAGAGAGGAAGGGAGATGACATAGAAAATCCAGTGTCCCAGGTAAAGAATGTGTTCCTGAAAGGAAGGAGGGATCAAGTATTAGGTTAAGGAAAAGGAATACGGGCCGGCTGTGGTGGAGCATGTCTGTAGTCCTGGCTACTCAGGAGGCTGAGGTGGGAGGATCGCTTGAGCCCAGGAGATTGAAGCCAACTTGTGCAACACAGCAAGACCCATCTCTACAAAAATTTAGAAATTAGTGGGCATGATGATATGTGCCTGCTGTCCTCGCTACTCAGGAAGCTGATGTCAGAGGATCACTTGAGCCCCCGAGTTTGAGGCTGCAGTGAGCTACAATCGTGCCACTCCACTCCAGCATGGGTAACGGAGCAAGACCCTCTGTCAAGAAGATGAAAAAATAAAAAAAATTAAAAGTAAGATGACAACTGAGAAATGGCCACTGGATTTGGCAACATGTGACTCTGATAAGAGCTCATCTGTAGTGCTGTGAGTTTAAGGGAGAAAGGGAGACTGAGTCAGACTACTCTTCTGGTGAGTTTTGCTGGATTCAGAGAGATAAAGAAGGTGGTACCTGGCCAGGTGTACTTTTTAAATTCTTAGAGCTATCATATTATAATGAGCGGATGAGCATGATCCAGGAGAAGGTGGGAACAACTGCTGGCATGAGGTCCTTGAATAGGACCAAGTGGAAGGCTCCTTGTGAACACCTGAAGGGTTAGTCTCAGACAGAGTGTGATGAATGATGTTTGGATGGTAATCCTTTTTGGCTATTTGTATTGCTAATATTTCCTCCCAATTTATGGTACCTTTTTATGAATAGGTATTCTTGACTTTAATGCAGGTGAATCACTCAGTCTTCTCCTTTATGATCTGGCAGTCGTGACCTGCTGAAGTCCTTCCTGGCCATGCAGACCTCCTGCTTGGTCTCCTTCCCCTGAGCCCCACAGGGCTGTCAGGATGGAGGCTCATGGTCACCAGGGTGGGCACATGTCCCCAGTGCTAATGCTGGGTCGAGGGCTCAGCTCTTGCTCTAGATCTTTGCTTCCATGGCAGTTGTGGCTTATTTATTTATTTGCATAGTTTTTGTTTTATTTAGTTATTTTTGGCTTTTTTTTTTTTTTTTTTTTTTTTTGAGACGGAGTTTCGTTCTTGTTACCCAGGCTGGAGTGCAATGGCGCGATCTTGGCTCACGCAACCTCCGCCTCCTGGGTTCAAGCAATTCTCCTGCCTCAGCCTCCCGAGTAGCTGGGACTACAGGCACATGCCACCATGCCCAGCTAATTTTTGTATTTTTAGTAGAGACGGGGTTTCACCATGTTGACCAGGATGGTCTCGATCTCTTGACCTCGTGATCCACCCGCCTTGGCCTCCCAAAGTGCTGGGATTACA
>PVKV010026481.1:0-27925 GCA_004027835.1 Alouatta palliata
TTGGGGAGGGATAGCATGGGGAGAAATACCAGATATAGGTGATGGGGAGGAAGGCAGCAAATCACACTGCCATGTGTGTTCCTATGTAACAATCTTGCATGTTCTTCACATGTACCCCCAAACCTAAAATGCAATAAAAAGTATATAAAAAAAAAAAAACTCAATTTTACTTCACTGATAGTTATACTGCATGACAAAGAACAAATAGAATGTGAACAAAAGGCTAATTTAAAAAGTCAACACATTTTAAAAACTGTACATCTATAAAGACAGTAAGGTAATTATAATATTAAATAACTAAAAAGCTCAATAAGCTTAAAAGGAATTATTGTTAGGAAATTAATATGAAATTTTTAATGTAAATACATAGATCCAACTATTATGTTCTGTTAGAAAAGTCAGTATCCAAATAAATCCCCGCATACAAAGATAACTGAGAAATAAAGACACCAGAAAAATCCAAATTAAAAATTTAAAAACCATGAGTTTGATGCATTTATAATAAGAAAAAAAATGAGTTCCTAAGCATATATTAAATGTCACCTCACAAAAACTCTGTATGATTTAAATAAAATCAAAACATTAGTAATATTTAATAATACAATTACCTAAAGAGTTTTAATTTCAAGAGCTATTGGAAACTGTGTAAACAAGACAAAAATCCAAATATTCTGCTCTTGAAGTAATGTGACTACTTCTACCTGGATCTTATTTCATCACGAAACTAATTTAATATAAATCTGTGTGTCATGACCATATTAATTCATAATTATACTCAGGCCTAGAGGAATTCTGGGCTGATAGCCATTTAACTTGAACATTCATGTCTCTGTAACGTTGAGCACGTAAGTCAGATTCATAAAACTCCTAATTCTATATTTAATAATTTAACAGTCATTCCAGCTTTCTCTGCATCTTATTAACAAGGATTATTTAGGACTTGATAAAAATATAGAAATTCAATTACAAAAATATTTAAAAATTAAAGAATGAGGAAATAATTCATTCCACATTTATACCACAAGATTCATTTATTTATTAACAAATATTTATTGAGATAGTATCATACACACAACATTGAACCTGTGAATATAGAAACACAGATTTGATGTAATCTTTGCTCTTTGGAGAGTGAAAACTAGTGGCTAAGAATATTTAAAACTATAGTAAATGGTGGAATACAATTTATAACTTGAAAAGACATAACCAAATAGTATGAGAAGTGCCAAGAAAGGAATAACTTATTTAATTAGTTATTTAATTAGAATTAAGCTATTTATTCCTAGCAGGGAATTTTTTATTAAATACTTGGTTACTACCTGTGATGTGGTACTTACTTTTATTTGCATCATTCTTTCTTCCATCTAAAAAAAGTGTTCATTCCCACCCTTAGAATTAGGATTTATTTTTATGGCTCAAAATATATATTTCTATTCTTACATTTTTCTTTTTTAAAAATAACATCTTTATTGAGCTGGTCACACTGTTCACATATAAAGTCAATTATAATGGACTTAATTAATTCACACTTAAAATCCATTCCTTTAAAGGTTACAATACAGTGGGCTTGGTACAGTCACAGTGTTGTCCAACCATCACTACTATCTAATTGCAGAAAAATTTTATAATGCCTAAAAGAAACCCTGCAACCAGTGGAAGTCACCTTCAATCTTTCCCTTTTCCCACCCCCCAGCAAAAATGGGGCATTCTATATAAATGCAACCATACAACATGTGGCCTTTTCAATTGGCTTCTTTCATTTATCATAATGTCTTCAAGATTTATCCACAGTATACCATGTATTAGTATCTCATTTCTCTTTTCAAATAATATTCCCTTTTATGGACATGCCACAGGTTATCTGTTTATCAGCTTGTAGAAATTTGAGTTGTTTTCATTTATTATTTTGCTATTTGTTTTCTATGTTTTATGCCTTTTTAAATAATATTACATTATTCTTCTATTCCTGACTTTTTTTGAGTGGAATAGATATTTATTAGTTCAAAATTTTATTTCTCTTATGTTTTTACTACAGCCTTATAGGTTTTGTTAGTGGTTACTCTCAGAATTATAATTAATTTATTACGAATTTTCAAATTAATACTAATTTCATCTTAATCTTACACAAAAATGTGTTTTTATGTAGCTCTAATCCCTCCTCCTGCCTTGTAGCTATTGTTATCTGAATTACATCTTTATATACTATAGGCCCATCAACATAGTTTTACAATTAATTTATTATGCTATTTTGTTTTTAATCTAAACAGAGAAGTATTATAAACAAGAAATATAATCTTTTATTTTTACCTCTAGAAGATAAGTGTACCAGTTTTCTTTGAGTTATTGTTCACTAATCTTCCATTTCAATCTAAGAGACTATATTTCTCAAAAGGGAGCTTTATTAGTTAATATTCTTTTAAATATGGGAATGTCTTGATTTTTCCTTTCTTGTAAGAGATTGTGTCTTATTATGCTGGTATTAAAATCCTGGACTCCAGCTATCTTCTGACTTCAGCCTCCTAAGTATAAGTAGCTGGGCCTATAAAAGTATGCCACTGCACCTGGCTGTTTCTTTTGCCTTTAAAAGAGAGTTTTGCTGGCTATACAATTTTTGGTAGAAGTCTTTCCCCTTCCCCTCAGAACTACAAATATGTTACCCTACTGCTTCATGCCCTCCAGTATCTGATAGGGAATCAGCTATAATCCAAATGAGAATCCTCTGTATGTTCAGTCACTTCACTCTTGCAGTTTTGAAAGTTCTCTCACTGTCTTTCCTTTTAGACATCTGATTATGATGTATCTAGATGTAGATTTTACAGGTTTATCCTATTTGAGGTTGTTGAGAGTCTTAAATGTGTAGATTAACATGGTTTACTAACTTTGAGAAGTGTTCAGTCATTACTTTGTTAAATATGTTTTCTGCCCTTACGCTTTCTGGGACTCCTATTATGCCTATTATGAAATGTTTCGTGGTGTCCCATAGGTCTCTGAAGCTCTGTCAACTTTTAAAAAATTTTTTTCCCTTCTTCTCATAATAGATAATATCAACTGATCTATTTTCAACTATACTGTCTTTATTTTGTTAGCTCAAATTTTTTGCTGAACTTCACTGGGCAATTTTTCATTGCATGTTATACTATTCGACTACAGTACTACTATTTCATATTTTTTATAGTATATATCTTTATTGTTATTTTCTATTTAGTGAGACATCATTATCATACTTGCTGAGGGTTATTTAGTCATGGTTTTCTTTAGTCTTTTTGAACATATCCATAATTGTTGATTTAATATCTCCATTGGGTAAGCCCAATGTCTGTGCTTCTTGAAGGACAGCTCCTCTTAACTGTTTTACTTTGCTTTTTGCTTTGTATAGCACATAATTTTCCTTTCTTTTCTTTTTGTTTTTGGCTGTCTCAAGATACTGAAAGTTTTTTTGTTGAAAGTTGAACATATTAAATAACAACCCTGAAATCATATACTATCCTACCCTTCCACCAGTCCTACTGCTATTTTTTTGTAGTTGTTGGTGCTTGTTTCTTTAGTGATTTCCTTTAAGTAATTTTGGAAGTCAGTAGTCTTTGCTGCTGTAGGCAGCAACGAGGTCTCTGTTTGGTTAGGTTAATGATCAGTAAATGATTAGACTGAAGTGTCCTTAAATCTCGGAACTGAATTGAACCAGTTAGTATTTCAAGAGCCTTTCTGTGTGCCTTGGCAAACACTTTCAACACTTCTACACTTTACAACACTGTCTTAGCTCTCACTTCTTGCTAGGTAGATCATTAAAGTCAACCATATTTGAAATAGCAGGGCTTTTTCCTCAGGTCTTACCTGGACAGGCACACAGGTCTTGTAGATCATCAGATTAATGTTTGAACTTTTCAAAGTTCCTTATGGACAGCTTGTTTTAAATATTCTTTTTAGTGTTTTAACTTGATCCCTTTTTGATCCATATTTTGACATTTAAAATTCCTATTGCCAACTACCTGTTAATAATCTTCATCTAGAATATCTGCTTATCACCACAAAAATGAGCAACATTACACCACAAAAATGACTCAAAAACACACATCCACTAATAAAAATTGCACTGATACAAGTGAAATACTATGTTTAGTCATCCTAATGATAAATTTTGTTGACTTCAGAAATACCTCCACTGATATCTCAGATTTTGTTATATTTATGCAAGTTTTCAGTCATTCTATTTAATCATTAATTTATTCAGTTGCTCAAATAGTGCTTTCATATTACATACTACATGTCATATGTTAGTATGTTCAGGTAACACCCAAATAAGGAAACATCTTCTTTAATTTAAGTTGAAGCCTAACATAAAGCAAAAGTGGAAAATATTCATCTAGAAAACCATATTTAAAATGGTAATAAGTACTACTACTATTTCTAACCTGAAAATATTTATTTTAACATGTCACAAGACAACATACATAGTTGATCAATAAAACTAGTTTCTGAGATTTTTTTGCAAATTATTTTTAAGTAGGAGCATCTCTAATATTGTCTGATGCCTACTTATTTTAAATAGCCACACAGAAAATACATACAAGTTCTTAAAATATACTGATAGTATTTGTCGAACACCAACTGAATAATATAGAACATTGCATAACCACATATACCGTGCCAGAAAGTAGGATCATGTATTATAAATTGGGATCATGGAAAGTTTCACTGATTAAGAGATACTGAGACAGAGACACTTGAGGAATTGAGGGAATAAAGAAAGCTATATCTAGGGAAGAGCCTTCCAGGCAGAAGAACTAGGGAATTCCCAGGCCCCAAAACACAAGCAGCACCAAGGAAAGAGATTCGTTAATATAGTCAAGAGACGGACACTTCATGAACCAAAATCCACAGGTAGCAACATGGAGAGAAGCCACTGATAGAGTCTGAGAGGAGAAGTAAAGGGTGTGGTATGGGTCACATAAGATCCACATAAGATCCTGCAGACAATTGAAATAATTTAACTCCAAATGAAATAAAATGCTCTGGAAGTTTATGAGCAAAGAGGTGGCACACTTGATTAACTCATTTGTTTTTTTAACCAGGTGCTACTTGACAGAAATAGACTTGCTTTTCTAGGTTCACTGCTTAGAGAACAGACTAACAGATGAAGAGACAAAACAGAAAGATCAATTAAAAGGCTCTTGCAATTATCCAAAGAACAAGTAATACTAATAGTTATAATAATAGACAATACTTGGTTGACACTATATATCTGCCACTACTCTAAGAACTATATATAGTCAAATTATAAACAGAAATAGACTAGTTTATGTTTTAAAAAGATCAAGTTCTTTAAAAAACTTACTTAAAAACACATACCCATGTTTGTTTATTGCAGCACTGTTCACAAGAGCAAAGACTTAGAACCAATCCAAATGCAAGTCAATGATAGACTGGATAAGGAATTGTGGCACATATACACCATGGAATGCTATGCAGCCATAAAAAAGGATGAGTCCACCTCCTTTGCAGGGACATGGATGAAGCTGGAAACCATCATTATCAGCAAACTAACACAAGAACAGAAAACCAAACACCTCATGTTCTCACTCATAGGTGGGAGTTGAACAATGAGAACTCATGGACACAGGGAGGGGAACATCACACCCCAGGGCCTGTCTGGCGGAGGGGGAGGGGGATAAGGATAACATTAGGAGAAATATCTAATGTAGGTGACGGGTTGATGGGTCCAGCAAACCACCATGGCACATGTACATACCTGCACATTCTGCATATGTACCCCAGAACTTAAAGTATTTTTTAAAAAAACTTACTTAAACAAAATTGGGTGAAGCCTATGAACAGACACTTGTCAAAATAAGACATTTATGCAGCCAACAGACATATGAAAAAATGCTCATCATCACTGGTCATTAGAGAAATGAAAATCAAAACCACAATGAGATACCATCTCATGCCAGTTAGAATGGCATTAACTAAAACAATAGGAAACAACAAATGCTGAAGAGGATATGGAGAAATAGGAATGCTTTTACACTGTTAGTGGGAGTATAAATTACTTCAACCATTGTGGAAGACAGTGTGGTGATTCCTCAAGGATTTAGAACCAGAAATATCAGTGGACCCAGCAATTTCATTACTGCATACATACTCAAAGGATTATAAATCACTCTACCACAAAGACACAAGCATATAAAGTTTATTGCAGCACTGTTCACAATAGCAAAGACTTGGAACCAACCCAAATGACCATCAGTGATACACTGGATAAAGAAAATGTGGCACTATGTACACCATAAAATACTATGCAGCCATGAAAAAGGATGAGTTCATGTCCTTTGCAGGGACATGGATAAAGCTGGAAACCATCATTCTCAGCAAACTAATACAAGAACAGAAAACCAAACACCACATGTTCTCACTCATAGGTGGGAGTTTAACAATGAGAACTTATGGACACAAGAAGGGAAATATCACATACTGGGGCCTGTCGGGGGTGGAAGATGGGGAGAGGCATAGCATTAAAAGAAATACCTAATGTAGGTGATGGATTGATAGGTGCAGCAAACCCCAATGGCACATGTATACCTGTGTAACAAACCTGCACAGTCTGCACAGGTACCCCATAACTTAAAGTATAATAAAAAATTATCTATCAATATTCTTATTACACTTATTTTAGCTAATAATAATTTCATAGTAAATGTGTGTTTACTATAAAACTCGAGAAGTATAGAAAAGATGGTGAAATGATTCTTTGGCTCAGGATAGCCCCACAGCCTTTTACTAATTTAAAGCACAGTTAAAAACACGTAGTTCATAAATCATAACAAAGAAAGTTAAAGTTCTCTACACTTAGGTGAAATTTTAAACAGTTTGCATTTGTAAAAAAAATAAACATGACCTATTTATTACCTATGTACTAAAGGCCTGAAATATTAAGTTCCTCCCTTCCATTACCTCACATGTCCTAACAGTCTCTGAGACCTACCAGTTCTGTTCCATATTGAAAATAAGACCCTTTTCTCCATTTATTCTGCCATGGCCTTGTCTCTACTTTAAGTACTTTTTATTTGCACCAATATTCAACATTCATGTTTTCTTTTTTTTTTTTTAATTAGGTTCTTCCAATTCTAGACTAGTTCCTTCACTGCCACCAAAAGCGTTTTTTAAAAAATCTTGTTTAATTTCTCTATTTAAGGAACCTTCTCATAGCCTATAAAGTTCAACAACATTAGTGTAATATAAAAGACGGGCTCTTACACACTTACCCAGGTCTCCTCCCAAATGCCCCCAAACCAAATTACATTTCTCAGAACTGATGGGCTTATTATAAAAGTTCACTTTTATATGTGTTCTTATCTTTAAATGTCCTTTTATTTTTATTACTCTGAATCTAGTTATTATTCCCTTTCTTGAATATTTTTATGCCTTTATTATATAACACAATTATTTCATAATTATCTATATCTCTATATCCCTTACTTAAGCACAATAATTGACACATAATATTTATTCTGCTTCAACAGAGAATAATCAACTTAAGTAAACACCTAAAATAACATATGTTACCTTACAGCTTTCCCAACCCTTTATTCTCCTTGATACTTCTAACAAAGCCTTAACCATTTCTTGGTAAAGCAGTCATTCATGGATTTAGTAACCTTTATTAACTATAAACATTGTGCCAAACTTTGTGATTGACGTGGCTCCTAGAATACCTAAATTAATAGAATATAAAAATTCTGCACTCAAGAAATGTGTAGTCTAATAAGAAAGCTATACATTAATAGATAATTCTAAAACAACCTGGTAATTACCTACAAACAAGAATGCAAAATAAGATGGTTTCTTCTTTGAAAAGTTAATAAAGTACTGCTGACTAATAACAGAACTTAAAAGGGGGGAAAAGGTAAGGTCATCTATACAGAAACAAAATTTATAAAAGAGACAACAAAATGTGTGAAACTTTATTGTGCATTGCTGGCCGTAGCTAATCCAATGATACAGTAGAAATCCAAATAAAAAAGGGTAAAGCTCCTTTTAGAGGACAAGTAGAGTCCTATATAAACAGTGGTACTTTTGATCTCTATAGAGCTCAGAAATCTAAACTTGTCTTAAAGGCTTCATTGAGTTTTTTGAAATAGTTTTAGCCACAAATCCTACTAAATACAAAATTATAACAAAAGGTCAATAAAGTCCCCAAATATGACCTATTATTTGTATATCACAATACAATGATGCTGATCTGATTCCAGATGGTCTGATTGGCAAGAGAGTATCTTGACGCTGTTGTACAGTAAAGCACAGTAGCATCTAGAAAGGAGAGCTAAGGAAATCAGTTTCAGATTCAGCCTCAAGGAATTGCTGAAGCTTGGTCATAAATAATGTGGCACATTTTTGTGTGTTGTTTTTCACCATACTCATCAGACAAATTCAGTGTGCAGCAATCAAGAATGTAATTAGACATAAATCAGCCAAAAATAGACATGCTTTTGAGTCTTGGCTAAGGATAACTCTCAAAAATGAATTACACCAAAGTTGTGGCTCTGTCTACTTTTATACAAGTGGTCAGTATTAGAATTTAAATATCTCCTAAAAACAAAAATCAAAAGGGAAAAATTCACATTTGGAATTTCAATGTGGTAAATAATTATTAACATAAAATCTAATAAAATCTAACAAACGATAAACTTACTGCAGTTAAAAAGAAATCTTATGTTTTACAAACTACTGTTAAAAGATACCATCATGTAAATACATTTGACTATTTCTTCACGAAAACCATAAAATCCCCTTTTAGAAAGAGCATTAAAGAAATTCAACATGTGTGTGAATGTAGTGAGGCTTTAAATTAGTGTTGTTGCTAAACCCTATTACTTGGGTGTGTGGTGTTTCCTAGGATTTTCACACTAACTTGCATTGAATTTGTGTGTCACACTGAATTTGGACTTGGATTGTGTTTAAACATCAAGTCTACCACATTTTAACTTAATGCTATCCACAGTTTATTTCTGTTAAAATTGTACATTGATTCCTGATTTTAGAAAAATAATTTTTGTGTTTTAATACATTATACAAAAAATAAATCATAAAACTGATTTCAGACAATATTTTCAAGAAATAAAAAATAAGCCACAGCTACACTCTGAAATGCACATGCTAACTAAAGATTTACAGACAAGAATTAAACTTAACACCCATAAGTAAACTCAAAGCTTTATTGCTTTTCTCTATTGCTGACTCCATGCTACTCTAACAGATTAAGTAGTAAAGTAGCATGTTAGAATGGCATTTTACTTTTGCCTTTAGGTATTGAAGACTTCTTTAAAATAAATTATGAATCCGAGTCTTCACAAAGCCAAATGTGGCTCCTATGTTAACCATATCTGCTTTTTTCACTAAAATTCAGAAATAATAAATGAAAGAAAGGGTTTATATTTTAGAAAAAAAAAGCAAACAAACACTCAATACAGCAATACACAGACAAAATGTTTTATAAACATTCCTCTCCAAACAACTCTACGAGATACGTAGCACTGTTATTCCATTTTACAGATGAGGAAGAAGACAGGAAGACTGGGTATCTTGTCTGTGATCTTAGAGCTGGTTAATTGCCAAATCCAAAATTCAAGCCAGGGCTATTTGACTCCGGAGTCAACACTGTTAACTACCATGCGTGTGATTTATAAATGCAGATACTTAATCACATCATTATCATAATGTTCTTCATTCAGCCATTCCTGTACTTGCTGGATACTGAATGATACCTTTACCTTCACCTTTCGTTTCCCAAATGAAACAAGAAAATTATGCTATCATCTGTTCCTAATTACATCCAACATTCTGTTTATAAAGTTTGTATTTTATGGAAGACCTTCTACATATTTACAAAGATAATATTTAAAGAAATAATTATTGAACACAGCTTTATATTTTAGAGATAGAAAACATATAATGTTATTTTTTTAATAGTGATAGCTTATTTTTTTTCTTTCTTAATTAAAGAAGTTCCACAGAGAAGGCAGAGCCAGGAAGATTTAGACATTAACTGTGAGATAATGGAATTTTGCCAAGTTTAGAGATTTGGAAGGTGAGGCTAGAGCAAGTACCATGATTGACTCTTTAATGATATATATTAAGCAGGTGCAACTCATGGTCCACAGGCCACATGAGGCCAAGGAGGCTTGGAATGTGGCCCCACACAAATTCATAAACTTTCTTAAAACATTAGCTTTCATTAGTGTTAGTGTATTTTATGTGTGGCCCAAGACAATTCTTTTCTTCCAATATGGCCCAGGGAAGCCCAAAGATTGGACACCTCTGGTATACATTTTCATAAGAAATTAACACTTTTCAAGCATTCGTATCTTAGGAAAGCCAATACTTCGACAACTGTTTAAGCCCAACTACAGCCCAACTCTCTTGCTGTTGAGAACTATAAACTCTGAACAAAATGCAATAAAAACAACTAGCTGACAACTCTGTCAATCAAGCAGATTATAGGAGACAGTCAAAATTTGGAGAAATGAACCTACAGGTGGTAATTTACTTGTGTTTTGTTCATTTTTGTTTTTGTTTCATATTTTATCAAGGTTTTGTCCCAAGGGTGGAATCCAGTAGCTGAGCAGAACAACTGTGTTCTGCCTAAAACTTTGAAAGAAACCCTGTGTTTCTGGACAGGGGAACTAGTGGGAAAATGCAGGTTAAAGAGTGTATGGGGAATCTGAGATGAGAAAAATGAAGGGGGGAATCTCCTAATTTTTGTATGAATGATAAAAACCTCAGGCTATCTCCAGAATTAAGCATATGTAACAGACCCAAACCAACTGAGGGAAAACATAAAGAATCGAACTGAGATTAAAACTATCTACACAAGTTTCCTAATAGCTTCTGAATTTATCTTACATGAGAGAGAAAATACCAGTATTTTGATAGTTAAAAATTCCAAGAGTTAAAAACACCAAGGTGACTCAGTCATGGGGGAACCCTATACTTTTGTGAGTTTTACTTGGAAGAGCTCTATAAGGCCAGCAAAGTGAATGTCAGAAAGATTTCCTCTCATGCTTCTGGAAGTGAAAGGAGAAAAGGAACCACGTTGAAAACACCTGAATATTCTGTTCTTAAAAAAAGCTTGCCCTCGTAAGCTGCTGGAGTTTCATCATAGTTTAACCTAACTTGAGAAAGGGAAACATAAGCATACCTTGAAGATATCACAGGTTTGGTTCCAGACTATCACAATAAAGAAAATATTGCTTTGAATTTTTTTAGTTTCTCAGTACATATAAAAGTTATATTTACACCATCCTATTGTCTATTCAATGTGTAATAGTAATAAGCATAAAATAATTGTAAGTACTTTAATATAAAAATACTTCATTACTAAAAAGTACTAACGATTATTTGAACCTTCAGCAAGCTGTAATCTTTTTTGCTGGTGGAGGGTCTCACCTCTGTATCGATGGCTGCTTAGGGTGATGGTTTCTGAAGTTTGAGGTGGCTATGGCAATTTCTTAAAATAAAGCAGTGATGAAGTTTGCCATATCAATTGACTCTTCTTTCATGAAAGATTTCTCTGTAGCATGTGATGCTGTTTGATACCATTTTCCCACAGTAGAATTTTAAAAATTGGAGTCAATCTTTCAAACTCTGCTGCTGTTTTATCAACTAAGTTTACGTAATATTCTAAATCCTTTGATGTCATTTAACAATATTCATAACATCTTCACCAGAAGCAGATTCCATCTCAGAAAAAACACTTGATTTCCTTGTCCATAAGAAGCAACTCCTCATCTGTTCAAGCTTTATCATGAGGTTACAGCAGTTCAGTTACATCTTTAAGCACCACTTCCAATTCTAGCTCTCTTGCTATTTCTGCAACGACAGTGACTTCCCCCACTGACATCTTGAATGCCTAAAATCACTCATGAGTTTTGAACCAAACTTCTCCTTCCATGAATCACAAATATCCCTAATGACATCTGGAATGGTGAATCTAGAAAATTATTTATAATTTTCTGTGTCTAGATTCATCACAGGAATCACCATCTATGGCAGCTATGGCATTATGAAATACATTTCTTAAATAAGAAGGCTGGAAAGTTGAAATTACTACTGATCCATGGGCTACAGGATAGATGTGTTAGCGGGCAGGAAAACAACATTAATCTCCTTATACATCTGCATAAGAGCTCTTGGGAGACCAGGTTTATTGTCAATGTGCAGTCATATTTTAAAAGAATCATTTTTTTTCAGCAGTAGATCACAATAGTAGGCTTAAAATATTCAGCAAACCATGCTACAAATGGATGTGCTGTGCTGTCATTCAGACTGTGATTCCATGTACAGAGTACAGCAGGGTTGATTTAACATAATTATTAAGGGTCCTAAGATTTTTGAATCAGTAAGTGAGCACTCTTTCAGCTGAAAGTAGCCAGCTGCATTATCCCCTAACGAGAGAGTTTGAAGCAGTTCTTTGGAGCTTTGAAGCCAGGCATTGACTTCTGTTCTCTAGGAAAGTCTTAGATGGTATCTTCTTTCGATAGAAGGCTGTTTTGTTTACACTGAGAATCTGTTGTTTAGTGTAGCAGCTTTCAACCGATCTAACTTAGCTAGATCTTCTGAATAACTGTCTGCGGTTTCTACATTGGCACTTGCTGTTTCATATTACACTTCATGTTATGACGACAGCTTATTTTCTTAAACATCATGAAGACTTCTGCTAGATGTGATCTTTTCTTCTGAAGCTTCCTCATCTCTCTGAGCTTTCATAGAATTGAAGAGAGTTGGGTCCTGGTTCTGGATTAAGCTTCAGCATCAGGGAATGTTGTGGCTAGTTTTATCTCCTATCCAGACTACTAAAACCTTCTCCATATCATCAAAAGACTGTTTCGCTTTCTTACCATTCATGTGTTCACTAGAGTAGCAGTTTTAATTTCCTTCAAAAACTTCTCCTTCACATTCATAACTTGGCTAACCTTTCGGCACAAGAGGCCTCGCTTTTGGCTTATCTCAGCTTTCAACATGCCTTCCTCACTAAGCTTAATCATTTCTAGCTTTTGACCTCAATTGACTTGAACACTGGAACCTGTGACTCTTCCTTTCCCTTGAACACACATAGCTCATTGCAGTTACCTTAATTGACCTATATCAAGATTACTGTGTCTCAGCCAATAGGGAGACTCTAGGAGAAGAAGAGAACTTGAGAACAGCTGGTCAGTTGAGCAGTCAGAACACACAAAACATTTATCACCTAAGTTTGCCATCTTATATGCATATACTAATACTATATATAAGATGGGATATGCTCCTTTCATGTCTCTGTAACATATGTTGGTAATTCTCACAACATTTGAAATGTTTTTATTTATTATAACTGATATGGTGATCTGTGATGCGAGATCTTCAATGTAGCAGTTGTAGTTATTTTGGGGTGCCATAAACCATACTTAACGGAAAGTTTGAAATGTGAGAATTACTGAAATGTGACACAGTCATGAGGTGAGCACATGCTGCTGGAAAAAAATGATGCCAATAGACTTGCTTGATTCAGGGTTGCCACAAACCTTGAATTTATAACAAGAGCATATCTGCAAATCATAAAGCAAAGCATGATACAACAATGCTTGTTGTACCTAACTCTAGTCAGCATTATCCTTTGGTGTGAGAGAAAGAAAATTCCCTACCACAGCTCCCTATGGCCTTCCAGGTGGAAGAAGGAAAATATATAACCTCAGCCCCCTCCAGACATCCTGTTCCACCTAAAGGCATAGGGTAAGGGATTGAGAAGCACTGATAAAGTTCACAGTCAAGGGTTTAGGCTCACCAAAATCTGAGACCTAATCATAGAATTATAGGATGATTCCCTTCCCCTCTCACCTTATCACCACATCGCTAAGGGCTTCTTTACCATAGCTTCTTTTACCCAGTGTATCATGTTCACCTTTCAACACAAAACTAAAAGAGATTCTGCAAGAAGAAAGTTTTCCTTGTTTCCCACAGTTTAAAGAGACGAATACACATTAAACCAGAGTCAGATATGGCAGGAAGGTTGTAATTTTCATTCTAGGAATTTTTAAACTATGATTCCCATGCTAAGAACTTTAATAAAGAAGTAGACAACATGCAGGAACAGATGGCTAATCTAAGCTGAAAGATGATAACTGTAACAAAGAATCAAAAATAAATGCTTTAGATAAAAAACACAATAATTGAAATGAAGCATACCTTTGATGGGCTCATTAGTAAATTAGACACGCCTAAGGAAAGAACCTGAGTTTGAGGAGCTGATAATCAAAACTTCCAAAACTAACAGCAAAGAGAAAAAAAGATGGGAAATACAAACTAAACAGGAAGATGTAATATACACACAATAGGAATATAAGAAGAAAGAAAAGAATAGAAGCAACATTTGAAGTAATAGTGACTCAATCTCTCCAAATTAATGTCAGACACTGAAACAAAAATCCAGGAGTCTCAGAGACAATCAAGCAAAAATTAACACCAAAAAACTACATATAGGAATATCATATTTAAATATCAGAAAATCTAAGATAAATTAAAAATTTTAAAAGAAACCAGGGTCAGGGGAACAATGATTTACCTATACAAGCAAAGGTAAGAATTACGTCTGACTTCTCAGAAACTACGCAAGAGAGAATGAAGTGAAATATATAGTACTGACAGAAAAATACCACCAACCTAGAATTCTGTACCCTGAGAAATCGTTCTGCAGAAGTAAAGGAGAAATATAGACTTTCCCAGACAAACAAAAATTGAGAAATTGGCTGCCAGTAGGCCAGTCTTGCAAGCAATGTTAAAATAAGTTTTTCAGAAATAATAAAATATATATATGAGAAACTTAAATCTACATAAAGAAAATATTTGGAGAATGAATCAATGAAGGTAAAATATTTTTTCTTATTATTAATTGATCTAAGTTATAACAGCTTTTTCAAAATAATAATAGCAATAATGGATTTCAATGTATATATGCTTATGTATGCTTATGCATAAGTAAAGTGAATGACTGCAATAACAGAAAAGACAGGAGAGAGAAACTGAAAATATTTTTATAAGATACGTGCATTACTCATGAATCAGTACAGTGTTATCTAAAAGTTTACTTGGAATAGGTGTAAGTTCACATTTAAAAACCTAGACAGGTGAAGTGGCATATGCCTTTAATCCCAGCATTTTGAGAGGCCAAGGCTGGTGGATTTATTGAACCCAGGAGTTTGAGACAAGCCTGGGCATCATAGTAAGACTCTGACTCAGCACAAATAGAAAAGAATTAAACAGGCATGGTGGCACATACCTGTAAACCCAGCTGGAGGCTGAGGTAGAAGAATAACCTGAGCCCAGGAAATCAAGGCTACAATGAGCTATCATCACAAAATACACGCTAGCCTGGGTGATAGAGCAAGACCCATCCCCCCGCCCCCCACAAAAAAATCCTAGGGCAACTAACAAAAGAAGATTTGCAAAGAAGTATAATAATATTCAAAGAAAAAAGAGAAACATAATCATATAAGATGCTCAACTTAAACCACAAACTGTAGAAAAACTGAGGAATATAAAAATAGAAACAAAGAACAAGGGCAATAAATAGAACAATGTAACATATATGGTGAATTATTCTAACTATATACATAATTGCCTTAAATATGAATAATTTAAATACACTCATTAAAGACAGATTGTCAAAGTGGATAAAAAAAAAAAACAAGACTCACTTACATGTTGTCTACAAGAAACACACTTTAAGTATAAAAATACATACAAAGTAAGAAGAAAGGTATAACATTCTAAAATCAACAAAAAGAAAACAGGAGTAGCTAAATTAATTTCACACAGGGCAGACTTCAGACCAGGGAAAAATATTAGAGATAAAGAGGTCATTAAATGGTAATAAGGGTTAAAAGGTCTATACTCCAATAAGACATAAAATCTTTAATGCATATGCACCTAACAAAATACAAGAAGCAAAATCTAATAGAACTGGAAGGAGAAATAGATGAATTCACAGTTACATTTAAATGGTAAACACCATTCTAACAGAAATAAAAAGATAAAGCAGGCAGAAATTAGTAAGGACATAGTTGAACTAAAAAACACCATTAATCAAAAAAGATAATTTGCATATAGACCACTTTAAACAACGACAGCAGATTACTCATCATTCTAAAGTTTACATGGACGTTTCCCAAGACAGACTACATTCATGGCCAAAAATAAAACTCTTAAAAATTTTGAAAGAATATACATTATCCAATATCTGTTCTCAAATAGTAACAGAAAGATAGCCAGGAAATCCCAAAATAATTGGAAATGCAAAAAGACACTGCTAAATAATACATGGGCCAAAGAGAAAATCTCAGGAATAATTTAAAAATATTATAAACAAAATAAAAATCAAAACTTTTCTTAGAGGGAAATCTATAGCACTGAATGCATACATTAGAAAAGAAAAAGGATCTAAAATCAATCATCTAAGCTTCTATTCTAAGAATCTAAACAAAAGAGCAAAACAAATCTTAAACAGAACAAAGGAAAAAATTAAATTACAGCAAAAATAATAAAAAAGATAGCAGAAAGTAACTGAAGAATTATCATCCTTCCTAACCATGAGCATGGAATGTTTTTTCATCTGTTTGTGTCCTCTCTTATTTTCTTGAGCAGTGATTTGTAGTTATCCTTGTGCTATTCCCATCAAGCTACCATTGACCTTCTTCACAAAACTGGAAAAAAAAAACACCTTAAATTTCATATGGAACCAAAAAAGAGCCCACATAGCCAAGACAATCCTAAGCAAAATGAACAAAGCTGGAGGCATCATTCTATTTTACTTCAAACTATATTACAAGGCTACAGTAATCAAAACAGCATGGTACTGGTACCAGAACAGAGATATAGACCAATGGAACAGAACAGACCCCTCGGAAGTAACACCACACATCTACAATCATCTGTTCTTTGACAAATCTGACAAGCACAAGCAATGGGGAAAGGATTTCCTGTTTAATAAATGGTGTTGGGAAAATTGGCTAGCCATGTGCAGAAAACAGAAACTGGACCCCTTCCTTACACCTTATACAAAAATTAACTCCATTTGCATTAAAGATTTAAACATAAGATCTAATATCATAAAAACCCTAGAAGTAAAACTAGGCAAAACCATACAGGATATAGGCATAGGCAAGGACTTCATGACTAAAACACCAATAGCAATGGCAACAAAAGCCAAAATAGACAAATGGGATCTAATTAAACTTAAGAGCTTCTGCACAGCAAAAGAAACAATCATTAGAGTGAACTGGCAACCAACAGAATGGGAAAAAGGTTTTGCAAGCGACTCATCTGACAAAGCGTTAATATCCAGAATCTACAAATAACTAAAACAAATTTACAAGAAAAAAAACAAACAACCCATCAAAAAGTGGGCAAAGGATATGAACAGGCACTTTTCAAAAAAAGACATTTATGCAGCCAACAAACATACGAAAAAATGCTCACCATCACTGGTCTTTAGAGAAATGCAAATCAAAACCACATTAAGATACCATCTCACGCCAGTTAGAATGGTGATCACTAAAAAATCTGGAGACAACAGATGCTGGAGAGAATGTGGAGAAAAAGGAATGCTTTTACACTGTTGATGGGAGTGTAAATTAGTTCAACCATTTGTGGACAACAGTGTGGTGATTCCTCAAGGATCTAGAAATATAAATATCACTTGACCCAGCAATCCCATTACTGGGTATATACCCAAAGGATTATAAATTGTTCTATTAAAAAGATATATGCACACATATGTTCATTGAGGCACTGTTTACAATGGCAAAGACTTGGAACGAACCCAAATGTCCATCAATGATAGACTGGATTAAGAAAATGGTGGCACATATACACCATGGAATACTATGCAGCTATAAATAACGGATGAGATCATGTCCTTTGCAGGGACATGGATGAAGCTGGAAACCATCATTCTTAGCAAACTGACACAAGAACAGAAAACCAAACACCACATGCTCTCACTCATAAGTGGGTGTTGAACAATGAGAATACATGAACCCAGGGAGGGCACATCACACACTGGGGCCTGTTCGGGGGTGGGGGGAGCCAGGGGAGGGATAACATTAGGAGAAATACCTAATATAGGTGACTGGGGGATGAATGCAGCAAACCACCATGGCATGTGTGTACCTATATAACAATATTCCACTACCTGCCCATGTACCCCCAAACTTAAAGTATAATAAAAAAAATTTCAAACCAGAACAACAGAAAATGCCATGTTTTACCTATCATATGAACAAACTTTTAAAAGAATATATTTGTATTGGTTAGAATATGGAGAAATGGATATGGTGGGAAGGTTTGTTGGTATTGTTTTAAAAGAGATTTGGCATGATATTCAAATTATAAATACTCTTTGGATAAAAAAAAAAGAATAATTATCATCCTAACCAAATCTGGTTCTTTCAGAATATTAATAAAATTGATAAGCCTCTTGCTAAGCCAACTAAATAAAAATGAGAGAACTTACAAATTATTATTGTAAGAAAAAAGGAGACATCATCACAGATGCCATGGACATTAAAAGGATGATAAAATAATATTACAAAAAACTCTGTACCAATATTTGATAAATTAGATGAAATAAACAAATTTCTTGGAAGAGCCAATCTCAAAAACACATAAACAAATAATTAGAAAAATCTCAAAAGGCCTATATCCAATAAGAATATTGAGTCGAAAATTAGTAAACTTTCTAAAGAGAAAGCATCAGAAGAAGATGGGTTCAGTGGTGAAGCCTATCAAACATCTAGTGAAAAAGATATCCCAATTCTCTACAAGCTTTTTCAGAATATAAAAGCAAAGAGAGTATCTACTAACTCATCTTATGAGGCCACATCACACTAATATCAAAACCAGATGAAGACAATATAAGAAAATAATACTACAGGTCAAGATCCTCATGAACATAAATGTAAAAATCCTTAATAAAATATTATCAGATTGAATACCACAATATATTAAATAAGTAAATGCCATAACCAAGTGGAATTTATCCCAGGTATGCAAGGCTGGTTCAACATTTGAAATAAATTAGTATCACTGCCAACAAGCTAAGGAAAAAAAAAATCACATAAATAGATGCAGAAAAGTATTTGAAAAAGTGCAACAATCATTCATGATTTTAAAACACATTCTGAAAACTAGGAACAAGGAAGGAAATTTTCTCAGCTTGATCAGAAATGAAGAAGGATGTCCTCTCTTAATATTGCATTTCGACAACATACTGGGAGTCCTAGTTGATGCAATAAGACAAGCAAAGAAAATAAAATGTATTCAGATGGGGAAGAGAAAAATTAAACTTTTTCACAGATTATGTTACAGATAACATAATTGTCTATAATCAACAAAAAATATGGAAATAATAAATGATTGTTACAAGGTTGTGTATACAAGGTATATACTAACATCAATCACTTTCTTAAGAAGAATTTGAAATTTAACATGCAACACAATTTACATGAGCACTCTCAAACGAAATACTTATGTATAAATCTAATAAAATAAAATAAGATTTATATGAAGAAAACAACAAAATTCTGATGAAGGATATTGAACAATAAAGATATTCCATGTTTATGGATAGAATTACTTAATACTGTAAAGATGTCAGTCCTTTTCAACTTGATCTACAGATTCAATACACTCACAATTAATATTCCACCCTGCCATTTTGTGAATCTTTCCAAACCTATTCCAAAATTGATAAGAAGAAAAAATCCGTAATAGTCAATTAACTCAATATTAAAGGTAAAGAACAGAGGACTGACATTATCTGACTTTAAGACTTTCTATAATATTACAATAACGAATACAAGGTAGTGTTGGTGGAAGAATTGGTAAGTAGATCAATGGAATAGAATAATGAGACTAGAAAAAGATCTATATCAATATACTAAACTGATCTTTGACAAAAGAGCAAATGAAATACAATGGAGTAATGATAATCTTTTCAACTAACAGTGTTGGAACAACAGGACATCCACATGCAAAAAGAACCTAAAGGCAAACTTTAAACTGTTCAGAAAAATTAATTCATAATGGTTCATAGACCTAAACGTAAAACACAAAACCATGGAACTCCTAGAAGATAATATAGGAGAAAACCTAAATAATCTTGGGTCTGATGATGGCTCTTCAGACACAACACCAAAGGTGTAATCCATGAATTAATTTGTTGATAATCTGGCCTTTATTCAAACTTAAAACTTCTATTCTGAAAAGACAATATCAAGAGAATCCGAAAATAAGCCACCTACCAGGAGAATATGTTCACAAAACACATATCTGATAAAGGACCTTTATCTAAAATGTACAAAATATTCAACAATAAAAAAACAATCTGACTTAAAAATGCAAAATGTGTTGAACACCTCAACAATGAAGATACACAGATGGAAAGTAAGCCTACGAAAATATGTTCAATGTTGTGTGTCATTAGAGAATTGTAAATTAAAATAACAATGAGAAACCACAACATACCAAAATAAAATAATGCTATTTTTAGCCAAATTCAAAACAGTTATGACAACAATTGCTGGAAAAGCTGTGAAGCAAAGGAAACTCTTACTCCTTGCTGGTGGGAATGCAAAAGGATACAGCAAAACAGTTTGTCAATTTCTCATAAAACAAAGCATATTCGTACATCAATCACACTTCTTGGTGTTTATCCAAATGATTTGAAAATTTATGCCTACATGAAAATGTGCACATAACTGTCTAGTAGCTTTATTCATAGTTTCCAAAATTTGGAAGCAACCAAGATGTCTTTTCATAGGTAAACTGATAAATATGTACCATATCTAGCTAGTGTAATATTATTCAGCACTAAAAAGAAATGAGCCTGTAAGTCATGAAAATACACAGAAGAACCTTAAATGTATATTACTTGGCGAAAGAAGTCAGTATGAAAAGCTGCATACTGTATGACTACAACTATAAGACATCCTGGAAAAGTCAAATTATAGAGGCAGTAAAAAAATTAGTAACTTCTAGAGGTTAATGAGAGAGAGAATCATTAATAGGAAGAGAATGGAGGATTTTTAGTGCAGTAAAATTATTCTGTTAGATACTAAAATAGTGGATACATGTCATTATACATTTGTCTACACTCTTGGAATGAACAACACCAAAAGTGAACATGTAAACTATAGACTTTGGGTGATAATAATGAATCAATTTTCTTTCATCTGTTGTAATAAATTCCCACTCTGGTATGGGATGTTGATAATAGGGAAGGTTGTACGTTGGAGTGAGGCGGAGTATATGAGAACTCCTTGTGTATTTTCTGCTCAACTTCACTGTGAACCTAAACTTACTGTAAAATAGAGTTTGTTTATTAACAACAACAGCAATAAACAGATGCCAACCCTGGGCATTGAAACTCTCAGAGTTTTTAAAACACCTATTATAACTTTCCTTCAAGAAGCAAATAATACACTATTGAAAAGAAAGAAGATTTAAGAATACTTAGCAGCAAAGTAGAAACTTTAAAGAATGAAGTCTTCCTAAATTTGTTGAAAAACATTCATTTACACATGTAAGATGCTTAATAAACCACAAAGAATACATTCAAACAAAAGTATGGCAACATGCTTTATAATCAAACTACTGAAAAGCAAATAAAAAGAAAAAGATCTTAATAGCAGCTAAAGAAAGTGGTACATCAAGTACATGATAACAAAATGTGAATGTGAATTGTGCATCAGAAAACATGGGGGCCAGTGACAGTGCAACAACATTATTACAGTTCTAAAATAATAAAATTGTCAATCCAGAATTCTATTGTCAGTGAAAATATCCTCTGTAATGAAGGCAAAACAACAACATTCTCACATATAAGAAAACGGAGAGATATATCAGTAGCATATCTGCTGTTCAAGAAGTGCTAAAGAAAACTTTTTAGACTGATGGAAAAGTACATCCCAGAAAAATATGGAGCTTCAGAAATAAAAGATGAACAGAAATAAGAAATATTTACTTAGATATAAAATCATATTTTTATCTTAAAATTTTTTAAATATTTGCTTAAAACAAAAATTATAACATTTGGTCGTATGTTCAGTACATGCAGGTCTAATAAGTATGACAACTCTACTATAGAGATCAGTATGACAAAGACATGGAAAGGGTCCTACATTACATACATACAACGTGATACAATATTAGCAAGAAATAGATCATAAACTTTTAGTACAAATTTTATAATTCTTACAGAAACTCTTCTTAAAAACATAGCAAAAAAACCCAATCAATAAAACAAAATGAAATACTATAAAATAAACCCTCAGCACCAGAAGAAGGCTGGAGGCATGAAAGTAAGAACAAAGAATCAGAAAATAGAGAGTACAAAGAAAATACAAATAATAAGATGTAGACTTAAATCCAACCATATCAATAACAATTCAATGACATTTAATGTAACATTGAATGTAAATTACATGTCATTAGTCTCATGACAACAATTTAAAGTCAGGGTAAATGTCTTGAACATCTTTTATTTAATTTTCTCCTAAGTATTTTTTTTTAGTGCTACAGTAAAGAAATTTGTTTTTAATGTCATATTTAAATATTTTCTTGCTAATATATAAAAACACAAGTTTTTATATTAACATTGTATTGTACAACCTTATAAATTCATTTATTAGTTCACAGGTTTTAAATGTAAAAAGTTATATAACCTGAAAGTAGGGACCATTTTACAAATTTTCTATCTTTATGCTTTTTACTTATTTCTTGTCTTATAACAATGAATGGGAACTCTATTAATATATTGAATATAACTTGAGTAAGCAGGTATTCTTACTTTTTTTTCTGACCCTCCGGTAGAAAATAATTCAGTCTTGAGAGATCCAAGATGGCCGATTACCAGCAGCTCAGGATTGTAGCTGCCACTGAAAGCGCAGAGAGTGAGTGGACGCCACACTTTCAGATGAATTTTTATTGCCCACGGATCAAGAGATTCCTGGCGGAGGAGCCCCACGGGTTGCCAGCGCGACTCTTTTGGCTGGTGTGGCCGTTTAGCAGGCACCCCGGCGCGGCGGTTCTCAGTCCGGAGTATACGGGACTGAGTGCCCTTTTGGTTGGCGTTTGGAGCTCCGGGAAGGCAGAGTCTCCCGTTCAGCTGATTGAAAAGCGGACTGAAGTGGGGAACCAGACCGGGAGATTCCCAGGCAGAAAAGCGCCACGAATCTTAACGCTGCTGTTTCAGCCGGCGTAGTGGGTCGCCGCAGGGGAAGGCTGGTCCCCCACTACAGACACAAAAAAAAAAACAGCAGTGGGAACTGCTGAGGATTGAGAGTTTCACAGCAAGTACAGCTGAACCCGGGAAGGTACAGCTCTGTGGGGGAGGGGCGTCTGCCGAAGGGAAACTAAGAAACAGAAAAACTTTACCACCAACAAGCAGGACGTCCACTCAGAGACCTAATCTGAAGTCAGCAATTACACAGACGACAGGTGGATAAATCCACAAAGATGGGAAGAAACCAGCGCAAAAAGGCTGAAAACACCCAAAATCAGAATGCCTTTCCTCCTACAGAGGATTGCAGTTCCTCATCACCAATTGAACAAGGCCTGATCGAGAATGAATGTGAGGAATCAATGGAATCAGGCTTCAGAAAGTGGATGATGAGAAACTTCTGTGAGCTAAAAGAACATGTTCTAGCCCAATGCAAGGAGACTAAGAATCTTGACAAAAGGTTTGGCGAAATGTTAACGAGAATGGACAATTTAGAAAGGAATATAAGTGAATTAATGGAGCTGAAAAACACAATACGAGAACTTCGCGAAGTATGCACAAGTCTAAACATTCGAACTGATCAAGCAGAAGAAAGGATTTCAGAGGTTGAAGACCAACTTAATGAAATAAAACGAGAAGACAAGATTAGAGAAAAAAGGGTAAAAAGGAATGAGCAAAGTCTCCAAGAAATATGGGACTATGCGAAAAGACCTAATCTACGTTTGATAGGTGTACCTGAATGTGATGAAGAGAATGAATCCAAGCTGGAAAATATTTTTCAGGATATTATCCAGGAAAACTTTCCTAACCTAGCAAGGCAGGACAATACTCAACTCCAGGTAATACGGAGAACACCACAAAGATATTCCTCAAAAAGAGCAACCCCAAGGCACATAATTATTAGATTCACCAGGGTTGAAATGAAGGCGAAAATACTAAGGGCAGCCAGGGAGAAAGGTCAGGTTACCCATAAGGGGAAGCCTATCAGACTCACAGCAGATCTCTCAGCAGAAACCCTACAAGCCAGAAGAGAGTGGGGGCCAATATTCAACACCCTTAAAGAAAAGAACTTTCAACCCAGAATTTCATATCCAGCCAAACTGTTTCATAAGTGAAGGAAAAATAAAATTTTTTAAGAACAAGCAAGTACTCCAAGATTTCACTACCACCAGGCCTGCTTTACAAGAGCTTCTGAAAGAAGCACTATATACAGAAAGGAACAACCAGTATCAGCCATTCTAAAAAGTCCATCGGTAAGCTGCATCCAGACCCATCTCACATGCAAGGATATACAGAGACTCAAAGGGATGGAGGAAGATTTGCCAACCAAATAAAGAGAAAAAAAAAAAAAAAAGCAGGAGTTACAATTCTTATCTCTGATAAAATAGACTTTAAAGTAATAGAAAACAAAAGAGATAAGAAGGACATTGTATAATGGTAGAGGGATCAAAGTAACGGGAAGAGCTAACGATCCTAAGTCTATGCGCACACAATACAGGAGCACCCAGATACACAGGGCAAGTTCTTGGTGACTTACAAAGAGACTTGGACTCCCACACAATAATAGTGGGAGACTTTAACACTACATTGTCAATAGTGGATACAGCAATGAAATAGAAGGTTAACAAGGATATCCAGGACTTGAACTTAGACCTCGAACAAGTAAACTTAATAAACATTTACAGAACTCTCTACTCCAAATCCACAAAACATACATTTTTTTTTTCAGTAACACATCACATTTATTCTAAAAGTGACCACATGGTTGGGAGTAAATAACTCCCCAGCAATTACATAGCATTTCATAGGTTTAAATGAAATATTGGTTAGCTGTTTGTTTGTTATTTTCCTCCCTTTTTCCTTCCTGTCTCCATTGTATAACACAATTATTAGTATAAAAGAGCTTTTTAATACCCATTTTTAGACTGCATTCTAGCCTGGACAATAGAGCAAGATTCCCGTTCTCTCTCCCTCTTTTTCCCTTTCTTTCATTCTTTTTTCTCTTTCTCCTTCTCTCTTTTTTCTTTTCTTTCTTAAAAAAAAAGAAAGAAAAAAATAATAATTCAGTCTTTCAGCATTAAGTATTATGTTGGCTGAAAGTTTTCATTGGATGCTGTTTATCAGTTTGAAATTTACTATTAGTCTTAGTTTCCTAAATACTTTTTATCAAGAACATGAACACAGTTTTCAATGGATGCTGTTTATTAGTTTGAAATTTACTATTAGTCTTAGTTTCCTAAATATGAACATGTACTAAATTATGTAAAATGCTTTCTCTACACCTATTGAAATGATCATGTGGGGTTTTTTCCTCTTAGTATGTTCAATTACATTGATTTTTTTCAAATATTTACAAACAACTTTTCATTCCATAGAGGCATATAGATTCCACTGCAGTCATGTAGTATGTTATCAACATAAAATTCCATTTTCTAAAAAAATCTTTAAACATGTTTAGTCAATGTTAATGAGTAATACTAGTCTACGATTCTCTATATTTATAATGTCTTTATCAGGTTTTCACAGTAAGGTTGTCCTGGCTATGTAAATTCATTTGTGCAGTGATCTCTACTCATCTATTCTCTGAAAACTTTCTGATATTACTGATGTTATTTCCTTCTTGAATACTCGATAGAATTAACTAGTAAAAATTTTAGGGCCCTGAGGTTTTCTTTTTTAGAATCTTTTAACATATTTGATTTCTTTACTAAATACAGATTAATTTAGTTTTTCTGTTTCTTGTTATGTCAATCATAAGTTTTATCTTTTAAGAAATTTTTCTAGTTCAACCAAGTTGTTGGATTTGTTCATATAAAGTTGTTTGTAGTATTCCATTATTTTAAATTTAAATGTCTTTAAAGTTTCTACTGAAAACTACTTTTTATTTCTTTTTTTTTTTTTTGGAGACGGAGTTTTGCTTTTGTTACCCAGGCTGGAGTGCAATGGCGCGATCTCGGCTCACCGCAACCTCCACCTCCTGGGTTCAAGCAATTCTCCTGCCTCAGCCTCCCAAGTAGCTGGGACTACCGGCACGTGCCACCATGCAAAGCTAATTTTTGTATTTTTAGTAGAGACGGGATTTCACCATGTTGACCAGGATGGTCTCGATCTCTTGACCTCGTGATCCACCCGCCTCGGCCTCCCAAAGTGCTGGGATTACAGGCGTGAGCCACCGCGTCCGGCCACTACTTTTTATTTCTGATATTAATAACTTTTATTTTCCCCCAAGATTAATAATTTGAATAGGTACTTGGAAATTTTGTTGATAGTCTCAAAAAACCAGCTTCAGGCTTTGTTAATTATCACTTTTAAATGACTCTTTTTTTTTCTCCATTTTTTTTATTGCATTTTAGGTTTTGGGGTACATGTGAAGAACATGCAAGATTGTTGCATAGGTACATACACGGCAGTGTGATTTGCTGCCTTCTTCCCCATCTCCTATATCTGGCATTTCTCCCCCATGCTATCTCTCCCCAACTCCCCACTCCCTCACTGTCCCTCCCCTATTTTCCCCCCGACAGACCCCAGTGTGTGATGCTCCCCTCCCTGTGTCCATGTGTTCTCATTGTTCAACACCCGCCTATGAGTGAGAACATGTGGTTTTTCTCTTTAACAATTATTTTTTCCTATGAATGAAAGAAGTAATCACCCCAAAGATGGCTATTTGTTAAAAAAACAAAAAAAGACCTGAAATAATCTGCTTTGATTGTTTAAAAAAAAAAACGTAGATTAGGTATTTTCACATAGTCCCACATTTCTTGGAGACTTTGTTCGTTCTTTTTTACCCTTTTTTCTCTACTCTTGCCTTCTTGGTTTTTTTCATTGAGTTGATCTTCGAGCTCTGATATCCTTTCTTCTGCTTGGTCAATTCGGCTGTTCAAACTTGTGCATGCTTCACAGAGTTCTTGTGTTGTGTTTTTCAGCTCCATCAATTCACTTACATTCCTCTCTAAGTTGGTTATTCTTGTTAGCATTTCATAAAATTGGTTCTTAGTTTCTTTGCGTTGGGTTAGAACAAGTTCTTTTAGCTCACTGAAGTTTCTTATTACCCACCTTCTGAAGCCTGATTCTGTCATTTCATCACACTCCTTGTCCATCCAGCCTTGTTCCCATGCTGGTGAGGAGTTGTGATCCCTTGTAGGAAGAGCGGCGTTCTGGTTTCGGGTGTTTTCCTCCTTTTTACTCTGGTTTCATCCCATCTTTGTGGATTTATCTATGTGTGGTCTTTGTGGTTGGTGATTTTCAGATGGGGTCTCTCACTGGATGTCCAGTTTGTTGATGATGAAGTTATTTCTTTCTGTTTCTTAGTTTTGCTTCTAACAGTCTGGCCCCTCTGCTGTAGGACTGCTGAGGTCCACTCCCAGCCTTGCTTGCCTGGGGATCACCTGCAGCAGCTGTAGGACAGTAAGGGTTGCTGCTAGTTTCTTCTTCTGCTATCTTTGTCCCAGAAGATTACCTGCCAGATGTCAGTCTGAGCTCTCCTTTTTGAGGTGACTCGTTGGATATATGGGGGTCAGGGAACTGCTTGAGGTGACAGAGTGCTGAGCTGTGAGTTCCGTTGCTCATTCAGAGTTGCTGGGCAGGTACTTTTAAGTCTGCTGCAGCAGAACTCATAAACCC
>PVKV010026482.1:0-27923 GCA_004027835.1 Alouatta palliata
AAAAAAAAAAAAAAATCAGGAGTTGCAATTCTCGTCTCTGATAAAATAGACTTTAAACCAACAAAGATCAAAAGAGACAAAGAAGGACATTACGTAATGGTAAAAGGATTAATGCAACAAGAAGAGCTAACGATCCTAAATATATACGCACCCAATACAGGAGCACCCAGATACATAAAGCAAGTTCTTAATGACTTACAAAGAGACTTAGACTCCCACACAATAATAGTGGGAGACTTGAACACCCCATTGTCAATATTAGACAGATCAACGAGACAGAAAATTAACAAGGATATCCAGGACTTGAACTCAGACCTGGACCAAGCAAACCTAATAGACATTTACAGAACTCTCCACCCCAAATCCACAGAATAGACATTCTTCTCAGCACCACATCACACCTACTCTAAAACTGACCACATAATTGGAAGTAAATCACTCCTCAGCAAATGCAAAAGAACAGAAATCATAACAGTCTCTCAGACCACAGAGCAATCAAGTTAGAACTCAGAATTGAGAAACTAACTCAGAACTGCACAGCTTCATGGAAACTGAACAACTGGCTCTTGAATGTTGACTGGATAAACAATGAAATGAAGGCAGAAATAAAGATGCTCTTCAAAACCAACGAGAATGAAGACACAACATACCAGAATCTCTGGGACACATTTAAAGCAGTGTCTAGAGGAAAATACATAGCAATAAATGCCCACATGAGAAGTAAGGAAAGATCCAAAATCGATATCCTATTGTCAAAATTGAAAGAGCTAGAGAAGCAAGATCAAAAAAACTCAAAACCTAGCAGAAGACAAGAAATAACTAAGATCAGAGCAGAACTGAAGGAGATAGAGACACAAAAAACTCTTCAAAAAATTAATAAATCCAGGAGCTGATTTTTGAAAAGATCAACAAAATAGACAGACCACTAGCCAGATTAATAAAAAAGAAAAGAGAGAATAATCAAATAGATGCAATAAAAAACGATAAAGGGGATATCACCACAGATTCCACAGAAATTCAAACCATCATCAGAGATTATTACAAACAACTCTATGCACATCAACTAGTAAACCTGGAAGAAATGGATAAATTCCTGGACACTTGCATCCTCCCAAGTCTAAACCAGGAAGAAGTCAAAACCCTGAATAGACCAATAACAGGGCAAAAGTTGAGGCAGCAATTAAGAGTCTACCACCCAAAAAAAGCCCAGGTCCAGATGCATTCACAGCCAAATTCTACCAGACATACAAAGAGCAGCTGGTACCACTCCTTCTGAAACTATTCCTAACAATCCAAAAAGAGGGAATCCTTCCCAAATCATTTTATGAGACCAACATCATCCTGATACCAAAACCTGGCAGAGACTCAGCAAGAAAAGAAAACTTCAGGCCAATATCCATGATGAACATAGATGCAAAAATCTTCAATAAAATACTGGCAAACCGATTGCAACAGCACATCAAAAAGCTTATCCACCATGATCAAGTAAGCTTCATCCCGGGGATGCAAGGCTGGTTCAACATATGCAAATCTGTAAACATAATTCACCACATAAACAGAACCAAAGACAAAAACCACATAATTATTTCAATTGATGCAGAGAAGGCCTTTGACAAAATTCAACAGCGCTTTATGCTAAAAACCCTCAATAAACTAGGTATTGATGGAACGTATCTCAAAACGATAAAAGCTATTTACGACAAACCAACAGCCAATATCATGCTGAATGGGCAAAAACTAGAAGCATTCCCTTTGAAATCTGGCACTAGACAAGGATGCCCTCTCTCATCACTCCTTTTCAATATAGTATTGGAAGTTCTAGCCAGAGCAATCATGTGGGAGTTCCTGACGAGAGCTCCCCGGCAGACGTGCCGTTCCCGACACAATCAGGCAAGAAAAAGAAGTAAAGCATATTCAAATAGGAAAGGATGAAGTCAAACTGTCTCTATTTGCAGACGTCATGATTGTATATCTAGAAGACCCCATCGTCTCAGCCCAAAATCTCCTGAAACTGATAAGCAACTTCAGCAAAGTCTCAGGATACAACATCAATGTGCAAAAATCACAAGCATTCCTATACACCAATAACAGACTTAAAGAGAGCCACATCAAGAACGAACTGCCATTCACAACTGCTACAAAGAGAATAAAATACCTAGGAACGTGAAGGACCTCTTCAAGGAGAACTACAAACCACTGCTCAATGAAATAAGAGAGGACACAAACAGATGGAGAAACATTCCATGTTCATGGTTAGGAAGAATTAATATCGTGAAAATGGCCATACTGCCCAAAGTAATTTACAGATTCAATGCTATCCCCATCAAGCTACCAATGACCTTCTTCACAGAACTGGAAAAAACCACCTTAAACTTCATATAGAACCAAAAGAAAGCCCGCACAGCCAAGACAATTCTAAGCAAAAAGAACAAAGCTGGAGGCATCACACTACTGGACTTCAAACTATACTACAAGGCTACAGTAATCAAACAGCATGGTACTGGCACCAAAACAGAGATATAGACCAATGGAACAGAACAGAGGCCTCCGAGGCAACACAACACATCTACAACCATCTGATCTTTGACAAACCTGACAAAAACAAGCAACGGGGAAAGGATTCCCTGTTTAATAAATGGTGTTGGGGAAACTGGCTAGCCACGTGCAGAAAGCAGAAACTGGACCCTTTCCTGACACCGTAGACTAAAATTAACTCCAGATGGATTAAAGACTTAAACATAAGACCTAACACCATAAAAACCCTAGAAGAAAATCTAGGCAAAACCATTCAGGACACAGGCGTAGGCAAGGACTTCAGACCAAAGCACCAAAAGCATTGGCAACAAAAGCCAAAATAGACAAATGGGACCTAATCAAGCTCCACAGCTTCTGCACAGCAAAAGAAACAGTCATTAGAGTGAATCGGCAACCAACAGAATGGGAAAAAATTTTTGCAGTCTACCCATCTGACAAAGGGCTGATATCCAGAATCTACAAAGAACTAAAACAGATTTACAAGAAAAAAACAAATAAGCCCATTCAAAAGTGGGCAAAGGATATGAACAGATACTTTACAAAAGAAGACATCTATGAGGCCAACAAACATATGAAAAAATGCTCATCATCACTGGGTCATTAGAGAAATGCAAATCAAAACTGCATTGAGATACCATCTCACGCCAGTTAAAATGGCGATCATTAAAAAATCTGGAGACAAGAGATGCTGGAGAGGATGTGGAGAAATAGGAATGCTTTTACACTGCTGGTGGGAGTGTAAATTAGTTCAACCATTGTGGAAGACAGTGTGGCGTTTTCTCAAGGACCTAGAAATAGAAATTGCATTTGATGCAGCAATCCCATTACTGGGTATATATCCAGAGGATTATAAATTGTTCTACTATAAGGACACATGCACACGAATGTTCACTGCAGCACTGTTTACAATAGCAAAGACCTGGAACCAATCCAATGCCCATCAATGATAGACTGGACAGGGAAAATGTGGCACATATACACCATGGAATATTATGCAGCCATCAAAAACGATGAGTTTGCATCCTTTGTAGGGACATGGATGAACCTGGAAACCATCATTCTCAGAAAACTGACACAAGAACAGAAAATCAAACAGTGCACGTTCTCACTGATAGGTGGGTGTTGAACAGTGAAAACACATGGACACAGGGAGGGGAGCATCACACACTGGGGTCTGTCGGGGAGAAATAGGGGAGGGACAGCGGGGGGTGGGGAGTCGGGGAGAGATAACATGGGGAGAAATACCAGATATAGGTGATGGGGAGGAAGGCAGCAAACCACACTGCCATGTGTGTACCTATGCAACAATCTTGCATGTTCTTCTCATGTACCCCAAAACCTAAAACGCAATTTAAAAAAAGGCAAGGGAAGCAGATTAAAATGAAATCAGCATGACATCTAAATGCAATGGAATTTTTAAGTGGATCCTGATTTTTTTTTTTTTTTAAACCTGTAAAGCACATTTTGAGGATAACTGGGAATATCTGTATTCAGGCTGTATGTGTAAGATAAAATGATTGTATCCATGCTAAAAGTGTTAAGCACGGTAAGGACACTGTGGTTACATAGGAGAATGTACTTTAAGGAGACACAGGTTGAAGTATTGAGGGTGAAGTGTCAATGATGGCCTCAAGCCATTTTCAAAAGTTCAGGAAAAAAATATAAATAGAGATAAAGCAAAATATTAACAACTGATATTAATCTAGATGAAGATCTTCATTCATTGTTCTTTGAAGTTTTCAAAGAGCGTAAAACTTCAAAATAAAAGGGTAGAAAAAATTATTATAAGCATTATATACATATAATGATGTTGTTATATATACACACACACACACACACACACACACACACACACATTTATATTTACAAAATGCAGAGTCAGAAGAAAATAATTCTAACTTACAATCCGACCCTAAAGGATACAGAGATGATTGCCATCATTTGTTTCAATATATGGCTTCCCAATTTTTTTTCCTATACATATCACCACCCCCTCTTAAAAAATAAATTGCCCTTACCGACTTTAAGGGAGGTAGCATGGCAGCTAGTAATCCCAAAATCCTCTTCTGGGAACACTCAGCAAACACTTGCTCAGGGCTTGGAGTAACTGCTTTTTCCTCTATGGGCTTCTGAGATGACGCTTCTGCATCTGCAGCATCTAAGTGGTAAAACAGACTTTCAGAATCTGTCTGGGTCTCTACACGGATGAAGAGGCAAGTAAACCACTACACTGTTCCCTATGCTGCCACCACGGCGCCGTCCCCTATGCTGCCACCACGGCGCCGTCCCCTATGCTGCTGCCACCACGGCGCCGTCCCCTATGCTGCTGCCAACACGGCGCCGTCCCCTATGCTGCTGCCACCACGGCGCCGTCCCCTATGCTGCCAACACGGCGCCGTCCCCTATGCTGCTGCCACCACGGCGCCGTCCCCTATGCTGCCACCACGGCGCCGTCCCCTATGCTGCTGCCACCACGGCACCGTCCCCTGTGCTGCCACCACGACGCCGTCCCCTGTGCTGCCACCACGACGCCGTCCCCTGTGCTGCCACCACGACGCCGTCCCCTGTGCTGCCACCACGGCGCCGTCCCCTATGCTGCCGCCGCCATGGTGCCGTCCCCTGCGCTGCTACGGAATAAAGCTGGGATTTTATTTATTTATTTTTAAAATTTGAGATGGAGTCTCACTCTGTCACCCAAGCTCGAGTGCAGTGGCGAGATCTCAGCTCACTGCAACCTCTATCTCCTGCGTTCCAGCGATTCTCCTGCCTCAGCCGCTGGAGTAGCTGGGATTACAGGCGTGCGCCACCATGCCCTGCTGATTTTTGTAGTTTTAGTAGAGATGGGATTTCACCATGTTGGCCAGGCTGGTCTTGACTCTTGACCTCAAGTGATCTGCCTGCCTCAGCCTCCCAAAGTGCTGGGATTACAGGCTCCAGTCACCGCGCCGGGTCTAACGCTGCGCATGTCTGCGCTCAGCTGTCTCCTTCTCCAGGAAACCTGCCTGAGCCCTGCTTAAGTGACATCCTGCCCTCCCCCAGCTCTCACCCCCGCCCTCCCCATTTCCCTGAGCCTGCTCTGCTGTGCTCACAGCATTTCATCATCTTCTCACATTCCACGTAATCTGTATTTGTTTACTGTTTGCCTTCCTTCAGACGTTTGTTTCTTTCAGTGACGTATCTCAAGCACCTAGAGACGCTTCTGCAGCACGGCAGGTACTTAATACTTGATGAAGGAGTAAACTGCCTATGAACCAGGATGCTGTTCCTCAGGGGATTCAGACGCCAGTGAATTCTGATGATGTGGATCGAAGTAGAGTGTCAGACTGTTTTCTGGAACTCAGATGAGCGTCAGACAGACAGGGCAGAATGCCAGGTGCTCACCCTGCCATCACAGAGCAGGAAGGTGGGGAAGATCCTGCACCCCCTGAGCCACCATAAGGAGGAGGCTGGGACTTGCCTCCATTCTCTTGAGCCCACAGCATGCTCCTCGATTTCTGAACCGGCTGACCTTGCTGCTGTTATCCTTTGGCAGGCTGAGGCCTTCAGCAGCACCTCCTTTATCATCCTCCAGGGTTCCGCTCCATCCCTACACACCTGCCAAGAGGGGCCTCTCCACTTTGGGGCCTTTGCTCATGTTGTCCTTTCTTCTCCGAATGCCCATCCCACTGCTGATCCAGCACATTCAGGGTCCCCTAGATCCCTTCCTCTATAAAGCTTTATGAGGACACAATCTGCCCCAGAGATACCAATCACTGTGAACACCCACTTACACCTCAATCCGCCTCCAATGACAGTTACCTGCATCTCTGTCTTAAGCATCCTAGACTGTGAGCTCCAAGAGGGCAGGAACCATGTGTCTGTCTGACTCTGTCCCTGTTTCATCCCCATGGTCAAGAACAGTGCTTGGCATACAGAAGGTGCTCAGTAAATACAGGAAATAAAGTAGGAAAGCAAAGTGAAGAAAGATGACATCTGAAATGTCATCAGCACCATCTGAACAGAACTGAGAAACCACGCAGCCCTGGCATCTAGCCAGTGTCAAGCTGTGTGCCACAAACAGCTCGGGGATGGGTATATGTGCATTTTAAGATGGAAGAGATCAAGATAACGGTCAACTTGTCTTTACCTGGAAGTCCTGTAGGTGTGCTCGCATCTGCAGGTGAATCTGAAATTTGGGTCTGGCATGAAGGATCCTTCATTAATGATATACCTTTATCTGCCTTATTTCTCTGCTTGAAATCTACAGGTCTGACTTCCTCATGAACAGCTCTCCTTTCCTAAAATAAATAAATAAATAAATAAAGTGTAAAAGAAGGTTTCTTATAATAAAGTTTGCTCCATTATTATAATAATTTTTTAATGATTAGTCAGTCTTCACAGACTAAAAACCTTTTGAATGCCATTAGGAAATGTCACTCATTTCTTATGATAAATCTATATTCTAACTAAGACAGTAACCACTAGACTGGACGCAATGGCTCACACCTGCAATCCCAGCACTTTGGAAGCCAACACAGGCGGATCACTTGAGGTCAGAAGTTCAAGACCAGCCTGGCCAACATGGCGAAACCCCATCTCTATAAAAATACAAAAAATTAGCTGGGCATGGGGGCGTGTGTCTGTAGTCCCAGCTACTCGGGAGGCTGAGGTAGGAGAAACACTTGAAGCCAGGAGGTGGAGGTTGCAGTAAGCCAAGATCACGCCACTGCACTCTAGTGTGAGAGACAGAGCAAGGCTCCATCTCAAAAAATAAAATAAAAAGATAGTAACCACTGTATCGCATGTCCCATCTTCCAAATGTCCCATCTGTCAGAACCTGTGGTCCCATAAGCAACAGCTCTATTAAAAACTTCTCATACGTTCTATTTAGCTTTCAGAAACCAAGCATGGAAAGTTGTTCCCCGGGGAAAAGGACAATGCTGTGAAATTCTTTCTTTTCCCTTTGACCCGGTGAGTATAAAAAGTTGTGACTTCTCTTCTGGGGCACTCTGGTGACTATCGTTAAGGTACTTTGCTTTTCTTCAGTATAAAAACCAAGCAAATTTTTATATACAGAATAATTAGAAAATTCTTGATATCTAACATTATCTTTAATATTACGAAGACAAGACTACATTGATTTTATAGCCTAGAAATATGACACTGTTTTCACTGCCATAGATGAAGCTATGCTATTGTTGTGGAAACTGCATTCTGGGGGCTGTGAAACGGCTGTGGGTTGTGCGTATTTCCTCTCAGTTCTCTATAGAACTTGCCTTGTTAGTTAACACGGTAGGTGTACATAAAGCCAATCACACGTCACTTCATCAAACAAAACCGGATGCTGCTCCTAAACTGAGCTACTCACACCCTCTCTGCCAGGTTTTATCATTCTTTCCTAGCTGCTCTTTATTTTAAAAAACAGAAGCAGCATACTTTTGATGCCCTTTTGAGAATCCCATTTTGGCAACGAGATTTGTTAAAGGGGCCCTCCCTGGAGCGGGGAGACTTTTCTGGAATCAGGAGTCTAGTGGTAAGCTGCCCAGATGGGCAAGGTGACAGTCTTCAGCTGCATGTCCTGAGAAGTCACTCAGAAGCCCCCAGTGATCCTGCACTCCCGGGACCTCAGGGTGCCTTTCCTTATTGTCACACAGGCTTATGTGTGGAACTGTGGCTACATGGGGAGCCTTCTGTGCATGGTGGAGGCACCCCAGGTCCACGTCTGAGGCCAAACGTGACTTTCACTCTCTGGGGCCAAAGGTGAAGCGTTATGCAACACCAGACACTCAGGAGGAGGCATGCCGTCTCCCAGGGCACCGAACCCCCTCCCCTCTCTGCATGTGTCACCTCAACATCAACCTTACCTTCAACCTTTCTGAGAAAAATGTGACTGCAAGTCTGTCCTAAGAGAGGAACAAAACTGGGACAGCTACTGGCTTTGTTAAATGCAGCCTCTGAAAAGACCTGACACCATACTCCCTGTACCATGTGGCACTTGTGAAGACAATGCAATTCAAAGTGCTGGCAAATGACTTCATCTTCCTTCCTGTTATCAAAGGACACTGTAGACAGAATCTTCTGGATAACGCTTCTGGCTAAGGTTGACTTCTCAGTTGTTCAAAACAAAAAGTCACTGGAGGAGAAAGGGCAGATACCCTTAACAGGGACTTGGGGTTGCTTAGAAGCATGTGAGAGCTGAGAAACAGTGACCTGTCCTAGGGGCCCCAACAGGATATGGTCCTTAAGGCCACTGTAGTGGCAACACTCAGGTTCAGTTGTGGGGACAGTGCTGGAAATTGCTTGTGACTTAACTAGAAGCCTAAGACGTTGAGCCAGAGGCAGGATACCCTGGGTGCCCCTGGCTGCTGGTGGGAAGGCGACCTGAAAGGTGGGAATGGCCCAAGAATAAAAACAATGCCCTAGAACTCTTTGGAGAAAGTCCCATTTCAATCCTGAGGCAGGGAAGGCCTAAAACAAGCCTAAAACATCTTTATCAAAAATTAAGGAAGTGTTCAAAAGAGTAACAACAACGTATCAAAAGAACAGAAAAGCCAGGTGGGAGCAGTTTCCACTGCCCATGAGCATCAAAATAAATAATGGGTCGGGCACAGTGGCTCAGGCCTGTAATCCTAGCACTTTGGTTGGCTAAGGGTGGATTGCTTGAGTTCAGGAGTTCGAGACCAGCCAGGCAACATGACAAAACCCTGTCCCTACGAAAACTACAAAAATGAGCTGGCATGGCGGCACGCACCTGTAGTCCCAGTTACTTGGGAGGCTGAGCTGAGAGGATCATTTGAGCCCTGGAGGCAGTGGCTGCAGTGAGCCAAGATCACACCACTGCACTCCAGTCTGGGCAACAGAGTGAGACCCTGTCTCAAAATAAATAATAAAAGTTAATAGATTTTAATCCATTGAATTAAAAAAAAAACATGAAAAAACCTATGAGTCCATTCTGATATAAATAAAAGGACAAATGGGAAAGCACAGTGCTTATGGATAGCAAGTTAGTTCTAAGATGCTGAGCGCTCATAAGAAGATACAAATATTCCCAGGCCCAAAAGTGAAGACTACTGATTAGTCCCATTTCTCCCAACAATATTCTCTTTGCTCCCAACATAATCCGTGGGTGGTTAAAGTGCTGCCTACAGAAGGGGTTTCACGGTGAAAAGTGTGGACGGTTGAGAGACAGACTTGAAGATTATGTGGCCTGTCTGCTACTGACTCTCTGGCTGAGTGGAAAGAATAAAAATGTTCTTGTTTTTGCTGGCCGGTTTTGCTTTTGTATTCCTCCACATGACAATAGGATCTTGGGGAGCTACAAACCCCAGATGGGGGAATCCCTGAACCAGTAACCTGATGGAGACAGAGGACAGCAACACCAGTGACTCCTTTGGCAGTCAAGGGCATTTTCAGCATAAACTCAAGCTCTGGAGGCAGCATCACAGAAACAATGGCCTGCTCGTCCATAAAACAGTCGTTAGTGCCACTATCACAGGTTATACCTGGATCCAGAAAGGCCTTTCCGTTTATACAACTGTGTGTAAATTACTGTGTCTACCTGGTAAACAGTAAGCATTCAGTAACACCTAATTATTGACTGAAGATGAAAATAGCCACACAGATATAGTGTTCACCATGGACTAGGAATTAATTTTTTTTTCTTTTTTTTTTGAGATGGAGTCTTGCTGTGTTGCCCAGACTAAAGTACAATGGTGCAATCTCAGCTCACTGCAACCTCTGCCTCCCGGGTTCAAGCGATTCCCCTGCCTCAGCTTCCTGAGTCGCTGGGACTACAAGTGTGTGCCACCATGCCCGGCTCATTTTTTTTGTATTTTTAGTAGAGATGGGGTTTCACTAGGTTGGCCAGGCTGGTCTGGAACTCCTGACCTCATGATCTGCCCACCTTGGCCTCCCAAAGAGCTGGGGTTACAGGTGTGAGCCACCGCGCCCGGCCAGAATGAGGTACCTCTTGATGGAAGTGGGACTACAGGTGTGAGCCGCCGCGCCCGGCCAGAATGAGGTACCTCTTGATGGAAGTGGGGCTACAGGGTTACAGGCGTGAGCCGCCGCGCCTGGCCAGTTAATTTCTTTAGGTGCACAATCTTGTTTGATTCTTATAAAAACTACTAGGAGACAGGTCATGGCGGTGGTTAACACTGACACGGAACTTACCGTTAACTCCCCTAAGCACTGTACATACAGTAGCTCGGAGTATGTAATGTATACTACTCCTCGCAGTATTACTGTCATCCCCATTTTCAGATGAGAAAACTGAGGCAGGCTGGGTGCGGTGGCTCATGCCTGAAATCCCATCACTTTGGGAGGCCAAGGCCAGCAGATCATTTGAGCCCAGGAGTTCAAGACCACCCTGGGCAACATGGCGAAGCCCCGTCTCTACAAAAAATACAAAAATTAGCCAGGCGTGGCGGTGCACGCCTGTGGACGCAGGCACTTGGAAGGCTGAGGTGGGAGACCGCTTCAGCCTGGGAAGGCAAGGCTACAGTGAGCTGAGATCACACCACTGCACCCAGCCCGGGCGACAGAGTGAGACCCTGTTTCAAACACAACAACACACCACACCACACACCACACCACAACAACACAACAACACAACACAGAGAGATCATAATAACATGCCCAGGGTTTGATGGAGCAGGCATCTGAACCCAGCAGCAGCAGTCTGGATTAAGAGCTTGTGCCCTTAACCTCTCTGCTATGCTGCACTGAGTAAATGGCTCTCTCGAGTTCAGTCTGTGATTCTGTGTACTAAAGAACTGTCATTTACATTGCAGTGCACAGAAGGGCCTGCTTCTGACCACTCAGCACCCTGGACAGCTTTCTTCTCTAGCTGCTCCTCTGATGCTTGGGTGGGCACAGTGGCTGGCAGGGCCTGATCTTCTGGCAATATTCCAAGCAGAGCTAGAGCTTTAAGACCTATATGAGAAGCAAATAAGAGGACGGTTAAAAGATTTATAACGAGAGTTATTTTCAGCAAGCGCCATAAGTTACTTTGCCATTATATCGAAATAGATAAATGAGTTCTGCATAAGTGAAATCCTACAGTACTCAACACGAACATCCCTTGCTATGTAAATCTATTCAGCTCTTCATCTCAGATGGTGACAGGCTGAATAGCAAGGGATACCTGCACTTTATTAACAACAGAAAACATATAACCGGATTGTCTATTTAGAAAATAATCAACATTATACATTTATAGTCACCCCACACAAGCACGCTGCGAAATTCTCACTGGCAAATGGGTAAGAGAATTGCTCTGGAGCTGGTGTTACCCATCTGCTATCTCATACAGGTCTGATTCCCTAATGTTGACTAGAACGGGGATTCCATGATCTGAGGGAGTTTAGATGTCTCCAAGGTTTAACTTTCAAGCTGTTTTCTTCCTCCCGCTCCACAGTGAAGTCAGATTCATGCAGATACATCGCTAAACTATTTTACTCATGAACAGCTCTCATCTAGAATACAGTTGTGTGGAAGCAGATTTACACTGCAGGTTAAAAAGTCTGAATTCTTTCAGAAAAGTTTGGTAGATTCAAATACTAGATTGCTTCCACAGACAGAGTTTTAGTTATTATTTAAAATTAGTTTGAGGTATTAATATTAGTTTCGGTGAAACTTAATATGAATTCAATGCCAACATATCTCTAAAATGCATCTGGACACTTAAAATTAAGTTCCACACCAGGGTAAGCCCCTTTTGCGGTAAACTGCATTTTGTCTCCTGTAAACTAAGCTTAGTATTTTACATGTGCCAAGGCTTTTTTTCACCAGCAACAAAGGGCTGGTTTCGGTTTCTGTGCATGGGGAAGTCACCTTTTCCCTGGTGAGCCTTCATCAGACAGTCCCCGACGAGCTGCATGCACTGGCTCCGCAGGGTGGTGGCACTGCTGCGGGTCTGGGGGTCCAGCTTCTCCCCATCCACTTCCTCTGCAGCAGCCAGGTGGGCGCTATAGAGAGCCAGGGCGGCGAAGAGCAGCCAGGAGTAGTTGTGGATATATGGCTGGATGAGCCTCTGACGGTCACTGATCCGAATGGTTACCATTGGGTGGGCTGTGATGCTGTGGGTAGGCAAATGGCTGCAAAGGCAAGACACATTTAAAGCTGACAAGCCTCCAAAAGCTTATGAGGCTCCGAACAGCAGCGCCGGGCCTCAGGGGAGCACGTGGTCACAACTGGGCATTAGTCACCTCTAGGCTGTGGTTACTGAAAATTTAAAGAAAGGTATGGGCCCTCTCTCCAGAAAAATGAAGAAACACAACACTAGGCATAGCTTTCAGGGTTTCACAATCCCCAGAGACTGTCTGTGGAAATTGGGCTAAAGAAGAATTGCTTATGGTGATTTTGCAAGGTGTGGTAACAGCATTTTGGTAATGTGAAAAAAATCCGTAATTTTTAAAGGTGGGTATGAAGTATGTAGGAAGGAAATAACTTAAAGCCTGGAATTTGCTTTATTTATTTATTTATTTTGAGATGGAGTCTTGCTCTGTCACCCAGGCTGGAGTGCAGTGGCGCAATCTCAGCTCACTGCAACCTCCACCTCCCAGATTCAAGTAATTCTTGTGCCTCAGCCTCTAGAGTAGCTGGGATTACAGGCACCCACCACCACACCCAGCTAATTTTTATATTTTTAGTAGAGATGGGGTTTCTCCATGTTGGGCAGGCTGGTCTCGAACTTCTGACCTCAAGTGATCCACCTGCCTCAGCCTCCCAGGCGTGAGCCACTCCACTCGGCCCTGGAATTGGCTTTAAAATACTTTAACATAGAAAAAAGAAAAAGGAATAAAGTAAGCACACATTACAAAATCTTCCTAACCGATGAATCTGGGTCATAGGTACATGAAGGTCCACTGTGTTAGTCTCTTTACTTTTGGTTATGTTTGAATTTGTAAATAAAAAAATCCTTTTTTTTAAAAAAAGAAAGAAGTCCCTCTTCAAGTGAAGGAACATGTAAAGAAAAGGCTTCGTGGCTGCAGTCATCTGAGACATACCCATAGGAATATTTCTTTGCTGCGTAGCATCCGTAGCAAAGATCAAAGTCATCGCAAACATTGCAATTCATCCTCCGGCCTATGATCAAACCCTGGCAGTGGTCACAGGTGAACTCCATGTTGACCATTTCATGGTCGTCTCCGTGGCCCTCAGGCTTCACCCCACCTGGGGAGAAACACAGCAGTGAGAGGCGGATGAGGCAGAGGGCTCCTAGACGGGCTAGTTTCCAAACCCAAACAAATCCCAGCACCAGGGCCGTTCCCAAGTGGCTGCTCAGGGACACAGGGCCTTTTCCAGGCATTCTCTGGAAACAGGATGCTCTGCCTGGGTGGCTCGAGGCAGAAGAGTGAGGTTCTTGGCACACCATTTCTCAGCAATGGTACAGTGAGATCAAGCATATTATCAGGCCTGCTGTTTGGTGGAACAGTCCACATGTCAATTTGTGAGATGTCTCCCATGAGCCCTCCTCTAACAGAAAGTGAGCATGTGTTATGTATTCCTGATAACAAGCACTGAGGAGTTATCAGGATATCTGCTCTTCCTTTCTCACTTGAGAATCATAGATGAAAACAGATTTCCAAAAAAAAAAAAAAACAAGGCTAGGCAAGGTGGCTCATACCTGTAATCCCAGCACTTTGGGAAGCTGAGGCAGGTGGATCACTTGAGTCCAAGAGTTCAAGACGAGCCTGGCAACATGGTGAAACCCTGTCTCTACTAAAAATACGAAAATTAGCCAGGCATAGTGTTAGGCACCTATGGTCCCAGCAACCTGGGAAGCTGAAGCAGGAAAATCACTTGAACCTGGGAGGTGGAAGGTGCAGCAAGCCGAGATGGTGCCACTGTGCTCTAGCCTGAGTGACAGAGTGAGACCCTGTCCCAAAAAAAAGAAAAATGGAAAAAAAAAAAACAGACCCAGACCCACTGAGTAAGAGGATAACAGTCAAGAAAGAGATGGGCTGCACTGGTCTCCAAGCTCTGTCATGGACCCTGCAGAATACTCCCCATGCCCGGCCCACTTCTGTTCATTCCCACTGCCACAAAGCCAGTCCAGGTGGCTTGGGAATCCCATGCCCTTGGGAATCCTGTGACTTATTTCCTAAAGGAGACCCTTACACAGACAGAACCACCTTCCTCTAGCATAGCTCATCATGTTATTAATAATACCTACTTCAAAATCCTTCCCCACTGTCTCTAGACTATTCAAACTCCCTAGCCCACTATCTTGGGGTCCCACAATCGGGGCCCCTACTTGTCTTAATCCATCACTTAGTTGGGCAAACATTTCAGCATGTCCATCTAAACTCACTACAGACACTCCTCTGTCTCAGGGCTTGCTATGCCCTTGATGGCGACACTGTCCCCAACATTTCCTACACATCATCCAGTTCTAACTTCCCTCAAAGACCAATTCTCATTCCACGTCCTTCAAGCCTTCCCTGCAGCAATGCTGCTGCTGCTTCTAAACTTTTCCAGAAGTAATCCGTACCCTCATTTATAACGTAGCAGACACATTCTTGTACTGCAATAGACATTCTGTGGATATGTCCAGTCTTCCTGCTGGATGTAGATGGTTCCAGGGCAAGTGCTGTATCTTTTACGCTGGGCCACGCACAGAAAGGGCGCTCAGGTGTGCACTACTGTGGCTCTGTTTAACCTCAGCACCTACAGGTCAAGTGCATGAGAGGACTGTTGAAGCTTGTGTGTGTGTTGCTACATGTAAACACTGCATGATGCAGAAGCGAACACCATGTCCTGAAAACTCCACTGAACATACACACACTGGTCCCAAGTGTTTGTTAAGTGGCCACACCCAGCATGATAGAAGAAGGAAGGATGACAGATATTAGAGCTGTGGAGGTCTTCATGTACTTGAGGAGATAAGGCTCATGTTTGCCAAGAAGTCAGAGAGTACCACTGGGCAGTACTTTTATTCAGTACAATGACAGTTTTTAGAATGACAAGATGATAGAAGTTAGAAACGATGACTGCCTTTGGATGTGGCAAACCCGGCTCATGAGATTTACCTAGGAAACAAGTTTTGCAAAGGTCCATGTCGCTGCACTGCAGACACCGGTAGCGATGCCAGGGGGCAATCTCATCACAGCCATCACAGGAGATGTCCACGTTTAACAGGTCACAGTAGCGAGCAATAAACATGTGCATCTGTAAGGCAAAACGAGCACAAGTAACTGACAGGTTTTCTCAGGGGCCACGACTCACTCATCAATTCCTCCACTCAACAGACGCTTAAGATGCTCCAGGCACGGTACTGGGTGCTGGGATTGGAAGATTAACAGGCTCTTCAGCGTCTCGCTGGGAATTCCCTCAAGATGATGACAATTTAGTGTGACAAGTGCTTTCACAGGGAAATTCGGGAGGCTCAGAGAACAGAGGACTATGGCTACCAATGGGTATTCGGAACGTCAAGGAAGGTTTTCCCAAGGAGAAAGTTCCTCAGCTGAGACCCGAGGGACAACAGGTAGTAGCTGGGTGAGGGTAAAGGAAGTGGGCATGTCAGATGGGAATAGCAAATCTGACAGCAAAAACGGGACCAGAGAGGGGTTTATGAAATCGGCATGAATACAGTACAGTGTGCAGGTTACAGTCCACAGGGGAATAGTCAGAAGAAGTGAGAAAGGTTAAACCCCAGGCCCTGAATACAGTCTCAGGAATCACAGATTGTTTTAAATAGTGATGTGATCGGATCAGAGTGCTCTAACAGTGCTTCTGGAAGCCGAGGAAAGAACGGATCAAAGGGGCAAGCTGGGTTCAGGGAGACCTACCACGACCAAGGCGTTAAAGGAACCCCCCGGCACGTCGTAAGGGCTCGTACTGAGAAGAAAGGTGTAAGGGATGGTGAAAGGTGCGTGGATTTGAGAGGCGCTGAGGCAGAAGTGAGAAACCCTGGTGACTGCCTGGCTACGGGGAACTGTAAAAGGGAAGGGTCAAGAGCAACAGGGAAGCTCCTGGCTTGGGCACTTGAGGGGCAATGGCAGTGTTCACAGATAAGGGAAACGCTGCAGAAGGAGTACTGTTCCCGGCACTTAAAGGCACACTTTCTGCAGGGATAGCCCGGCCACTGGTTCATGAGCAAACAAATTGCTTTACTGCAAAGCACTTGGAGACTGCAGGATCGTTTATCTTTAGGGCCTGGAAATGAGGGATCTAAATCGCTAAGTCACCATACAGTAGTAGACCGAAGCAAATATGCCAGGTCACCTTAAAACTACAGAATGGCTCCCAAACGGTATTAACATGTGAGAGAGAAAAAGCCACCAAGGCCCACGTGGCAAGCCCCATCCAAGCACCACAGAGGTGCTATGTGAACAAAGTGGCTGGCACATAGTAGGCACTCGATACTTAGCAAATGAATGAATCTGAGGCAGCAGGCGCTCGGCACATGTGGTAGCGATGGCTGTAACAGCTGACGTGGAGATGGACACGGTGGGCTATCTGAGCCTGTGCCTTTGCACATTTCTGTCATGTAGTGCTGACATACACACACAGCTGCTAGCATGCTCACCAGGCAGCCTTCTGATGGAAACGTGGCTTCCCACGCTGCTTGTCCACAGAAGTGTGGCGCTGCAAGGACACGAGAGCCCAGGCCCCTCAGCAATTCTACTTCTCACTGTAAATTAGTAAACTGGCACCTCATATTTTACATCAGCTTTCAGAGCCAATTTTCCAATGAGCCTAGTTCTATGACAGGGAGCCACTCCGAGCGTGCTCAAATCAGGGCTTACAGCCCCTCAGGTTAAAGGTTAAAGACCAGGTGCTATGGCAGCAGTCCCCCTTTTTAGCACCAGGGACCAGTTTTGTGGAAGACACTTTTTGCACAGGACCAGGCGGGGGATGGTTTCGGGATGAAAATGTTCCACCTCAGATCATCAGGCATGAGATTCTCAGGAGCGCACAAACCAGATCCCTCGCATGTGCAGTTTATTGCAGGTTCGTGCTCCCGTGAAAATCTAACGCTGCAGCTGATCTGACAGGAGGCCGAGCTCAGCTTCCCTCGCTTGCCCGCTGCTCACAGCCTGCTGTGCGGCCCGGCAGCATTCAGCGGTTGGGGACCCCTTTGCTAGGGTACTGAATGCCACCTGCAACCCCCCCAGGCAAACTCTCCTCTCCAAACTCCTAGCAAATCACTTCGGAGTACTCTGGCTGAGACGTCTTACTTTCCTCTGCTTCTCTGGATCTTCCTGGGCTATTTTTTCATACCAGGCCTCAAACATGCCATCCTGACACTCATCCATCCATTCTGAATTCTGCTTGGCATCAGCAAGCTCATCTTCTTCACTCCATTGGCTGAAAGAAGGACATAAAGAGAGAAAAGCATGCCTCTCCCAATCACCAAGGAAAGTGCTGGTTAGCAGACTCTGAGTCCTATGGGTCTATTACATTGGGTGTTTTTCAACTTCTGAGAGGGAAGGGTCGGCTGCTTTTCAAAGCCCCAGGATTTGTCAAGTATTTGTGGATATATGCCAAGAAAGAAGCCCTTTCCAGAGTAGACTACCAGGGAGAAGAAATTAAGAGTTTGAAAGGTTGTACTACATGGCATAATTCCACTGGATAATTATTTATGGCGAACCTACTATGTGCCAGGCACTAGGGCCAAATAAAGTTAGTTTTACATGCTCAGCATATCCTGTTGGAATCAGTAAGAGAAGGGAATCAGGACACACTGTGACTTCAGCTCTACCACCAGCTGCTGTAAGGCCCTGACATGTGACTCAGCCCTGGTCCTCAGTTTCCCCATTTCAGACAAGATTGGGCGCATTCAGGGTAGTATGGCCATAGACAGTTTCTTCATTTCAAATAAAAACTTTCAGGTAGATAATCTTATAAGCTCCTTTCAGACACAAAATTATAAATTTTCATAATTTCAGTTCACAGCTTACTTTAGCAACCAGAACTTTAAACAGAAAATGATTCGCTTGATAGCAAATACAAAATATTTACCAAGCAATAAATATAAGTTCATTCATTCATACATTCCAATAAAATGGTTTTAGGCTTCCTCAAACTTAAGCTTTGGGCTGGGTGCTAGGAGGGCTTGCTGTGAAGGGCGTGCTTCCATCCCTGAGGACTGCAGCACCCAGGGCAGACGGAGGGTGAAACTGCGAGCAGGCCCACAGCCAAGAACCACATGCTGATGCCCCCCAGAGCTGTGTCCCCCGTCTCTGCCAAGGGAGCTCTAACAGCAAGGCAACGGCTGAGGTTCGTGAAATAGAGACAGCTCTAATTCTGTCCCTTTTCCCTTGGAACACTCTCCTGAGAGAGTGAAAGTGTCCCGGTGTTGACTCATTCATTGACTTCCTTGTAGTTCTCTCCTCTGGCACATTCCTTCTCCCCTTCTCCTCTTCTTTCTTCTCTACACATGAACAGCTGCGAACTGGGAAGTGGACTTGAGTAGAGTGGAGAGATACTGGTCAAGTTGGAGGAAAAAAACCTTCAATATCCTATTTTTTTCTAACGTAGATCCTTATAATGTGCAAGAGTTAGAGTGGCTAACATCATAAACACATGTAACAAAAATTTTGGAAAAGGACTTCCCAATTCAACAAGCTATACTAAGATCTCTGTAACGCAGGGGATTCTCGGCCTCAGAGCTCGTGAGATCACCAATGCACATAGCTCTACCGCATGCTGACGCTGTTCTGAACGCTGAAATACATGACTCAGATATTCTTCACAGCAGCCTGGGAGGCCGCACCGTTGTTATCTCCAGCTCTAAAGATGAGGAAACTGAGGCACAGAGGGATTACAGGACTTGCACAAGGCCACTCGGCGAGGCTGTGGCAAAGCCAGGCTCTGACAGACAGGCTGGCTCCGGAGACTGCTCTCAGCGCCCCCACTATGATCCTTGCGTTTCATAATCCACATTAGGAACTGCAGAGTGCAGGACCGCACTCTTACCTGATCACACTGTCATGGACACTTATATTTTCCTGTGACATGTTCATGAGGAGATCTGGTAACTGAATATCCACAAAGAAGGCGAGATCACTGGGTTCCCAGCCCATATCCAAAAGATGAAGCAGGGCTGTCTGAACACAGGATAAGGCAGGCAGCAAGGACCTAAAGGGGCCAGGAAAGTGAGTTATCAGGGCTGCCATCACAACGGAGGCAACAGAAGCCCTCAAGTAGGTGAAGGGATTTGTAATGGAAAGCAGAAGGGAACTTTACACTGCTGGTTTGGGTTCCTGTCAAATTTCTCATACTCCACGCAAACGTTCTTCAAAGCTTAAAACTCTGAAAGGTGTAAAGTAAGGTTTCCGCCCTGCCAGGACCCCCACTGGAGTATCTTATGGTAAAAAACTGAGAAGTGAAAATCACGTCCGGAAAAACTGCAAGATCAGGGCCAGCTCCACATTAGCCAAGGTTACGCAGCTTAGATTTACAGAAGAATCATTTGATTTGAGGCTTATGTCTAAACCACTTACTAAGACAACTGGGAAATGGCTTTATACTCCAGTTTTAAAACTGTACATAATACATAGTATGCTGGCTGGGCCAAGTGGCTCAAGCCTGTAATTCCACCACTTTCGGAGGCCGAGGAAAGAAGAGTGCTTGAACCCAGGAACTCAAGGCCAGCCTGTGCAACATGGCAAAATCTCATTTCTACAAAACATAAAGAAAATTAGCAGGGCGAGGTGGCATGCGCCTATAGTCCTAGCTACTCAGGAGGCTGAGGTGGGTGGATCCATTCAGCCTGGGAGGTCCAGGCTTCAGTGAGCCACGACTGAGTCACTGCACTCTAGCCTGGGTGACAGCACGAGACCTTGTCTCAAAACAAACAAAAAAACCCCTAATATACCACAACAGAAAATAATAGGTTACAAATTCTTAGAAAAACCCAGACTCATCCCCTTAAACAGAAATTATACACACAAGACAGAAAAAGGATGGGAGGAACTATACGAATTGAGTTAACATTAGTGATTAGCTCTCTAGGTGGGAACATTAGAGGTGATTTTTATTTCATTCTTTGTGCTTTTTGGTATTTTTCACAGTGAATATATACTTCTTTTGTAATCAGAAAAAAATACATTTTTTTCCCTAGAAATGATAAAGTTATTCAGTACCTGTCATTTATGCTACTAAATCCTTTAACCGCTTTGACCAGAAACAGAACCAGCTGATAGTAAGTGTCTCGAATTTCTTTGTGTAGATCGGCACCACAGCCTTCCAAGTGTCCAAAATAACTAGAAACAGAGGAAATCACTGATTCACTTAACTGCCAAAACATCTTCTACTTAACACTCACGATTTCTTACACGAGAAAGAGCCAGCGGCAGCAAACTGAACACAGTGCCACAGGAGCTTAAGCATATACAAACATAATACCTACAGAAAGTCATGCACAAAGCAGCAAGTGAATCCATTTGACTGGGTCAAGAGAGTTGCTCAGAAGTATGGAGATTATTTATCTTCTTTGTGAATACAGAAAACCACCCCTCCCACCACTACTTGGGTGCCAGATACTGTGTTAAATATTTTTCACAAATCACCTCATTCGATCCTCTCCACACAATCATGCTCACCCTCTGCCTCCCTTCACTGGTGACTTTGGCACCAAGTTCATTATCTTTTCCCCCTTGATCCTGGCCACCCTGGTGACTTCAACATTCATGAGAATGATGTCTCCATTCCTTTTTCCCTCAATTCTCTGCCATCTTCACCTCTGATTATCTTCTTTTCTGTGCCCTTAGCCATCCCAGTTTGATAGGCATTTCCTGGACCCTGTTATCATGTGAGGACATCATCTATGAAATTCCGACATCAGAGCCCCCTACTCTGACCCCAGCTCTCCTGCTCACCCAGGTAGGACTCCCACAGCATCCCTTTCTTCAATGCCAATGGGCCTTAGCCCAGAATACTGCCTCATGTCCACCATCTACTGCTCCTGCCATGCTTTCTCTTTGCTCCCTTCTCAGCTTAGACTCCACGGCCCATAATCACACCTCAGCAAACACCAACTCCCGTGTCCCTTCCTTCCCCCGTGCACTTGCCTGAGCAATCTTATATCTATATTAAAACAACTGAATGTCACGGAGGAAACACCACACAACCAAGTCGACTAGTATCACTTCAAATTCACAACCACAATCATCAAATAAGCACTCAAAATTGTCAGGTAACTCAGTGGACTGGTTTTCTCAATTTTCATTACTATCTAAAACCTTCCTGTAGGCTAGGCATGGTAGCTCACGCCTGTAACCCCATCGCTTCGGGAAGCTGAGGTGGGCAGATCAATTGAGGTCAGGAGTTTGAGACCAGTCTGGCCAACATGGAGAAACCTGGTGTCTGGCAAAAACAGAAAAATCAGCTGGGCGTAATGGCACACTCTTACCATCTCAGCCACTCAGGAGGCCAAGTCGGATGGTTACTTGAACCTGGGAGGCAAAGGCTGCAGCGAGCTGAGATGGCGCCACTGTACGCCAGCCTGGGTGACGCAGTGAGACTGTCTCAAACACACACACACACCCCCACCCCTACCAAAAAACCCCTTCCTGCTCCTCCTTATGCCACCACTACCACCTTCTCATTTTTCAGTTCTCTCTGATGACTATCCTTACATTTTATTTTTTAAAAGAGAAACTTAGGTATCTTGAGAAAGAAAAAAAATAACAGTCACATAAGAATTCCCTCACCTTTGCAGCACCAAGTATCTCCCAGGCAGCTTGTGGACACCGTGTGTCCTGCTTCCCCGCTACTAAACAAAGTGCCTCCCTGGTTCAATCAAAGGCCAATCTCTCTACTTATACAACTGCTACTGCAAATTATCCCCTCTTCCTGCGTCAAACTTTCCTTGTCACCGATGCATTCCCACCAGCATACAGAAGTGCTCTTACATCTCTTTAAAACCCTCAGTTGATCCTGCATCCCCTCCAAAAACTTCCCCATTTCTCTGCTCCCTTTGAGACCAAATTTCTTAAACTAAATGTCTGCAGTCTCTCTCTCCATTTTATCATCCTCGGTCTTACTGGCCTTTTGGTCCCATGGCTCCAGTAAGGCTGTTGCCAAATATACTGTGTTTTTCTCTCGTTCCTCTCACATCAGTCTTTGACACAACTGACCATTCTTTTTTTTTTTTTTTTTCCCAGGATGGACACTCACCTGACATTCTTATCTTTTGAGATCCATTCTTCTCTTGGCTTCTGGGACACCAGCATCCCCTGGTTTTTGATCTACCCCACTGGCCACTGCTTCTTGATTGCCTTAACTAACTCTCCTTCCTCTGCTTGACTTCTAAGTAAAAAAGTTCCCCTAAGGCTCAGTCCTGGGCCCCTTTTGTCTACCTCTGCACTCTTTCTAGCAGCTCTTATAGCCCTAAATGCCATCTACAAGCCAACCGCATCCAAGTTCTATCCCTAGTCCTGACTTCTTTCCATAACTTTATATCTTTACTTGATACCTTTACAAAAAAGCATCTCCAGCTTAACATGGCCAAAACAACACTTTTGATTTTCACCCCAATCTGTTTCTTCCCATATTCTTTCCCTCAGTAAAATGCATCGCTATCCACCGGCTCCTCACTCATAAATCCTAGGAGTTTCCCATGATTCCTTTCGTTCATTTACCCTCTCCATCGTATCTACCCATAAGTCCTGACAATTCTATCTCTAAGATATATTCTGAATCTCGTCCTTTTCCCACCAGCTCCAGTACTTCTCTCTGGGTCAAAGCACCGTCATCTCTTGCCTGGACTACTGCCACAGTCTCCTGACTGCTCTTCTATTTCCACCCTTTTTCACTCAGTAGCCAGGGGCATCTTTTATGAATATAAAACAAAGTGTGATCCTCCTGGGCTCAAAAATCTCCAGGGGTTTTCCAACTACAACTCAGTACAAAATCAAAATACTTTATGGTGATAAGGGTCCTGCCTTTCTGACCTTATCCCACCCCATTTTCCCCATCACTCGGTCACACTGGTTTTCTTTCTGCTTCTTGGGCTAACTCCCCACTCTAGAGCTTCTGCACTCTTCCTTCTGCCTTTAAGGCTCTTCTGTCTGATCTTAACTGGTCATTTATCTCCCACCTTACATTTCCTCAGCCTGCCTTCCCTGACCATCCAAACTAGGTCACTGTATTAATCACCACATAACAGTATCATGATCTGGTATTTTTTCATTTATTTATTTTTTATTGTCTCTCTCTCCTCAATATAACACAAAACCTGCCTCATCTACTGCTGCATAAGTAACACCCAGAAGACTTCCTAGCTCATGAGACACTCAAAAGGTATTGAGTTAATCTAAAGAATCACCTTGTGAGGTACTCAGATTAATACCATTTCTGTAAGCCTCAGATTTAGCTCAGTTTCCAGAAGGCAAATGATGTATATGAGCATATGAGGAATGCAATTCTCACCATCTGGTAAAGTCGAGCTGATCAACTCACCAGGAGCAATAAACATGTCCCTGGCAGTGACACACTAAAAGGACATAACCCATCTTTCCTTGGAATGAGAGAATGAATTAAGCAAAAATGTACATTTGTATCCTACACAGAAATGATGAAGTTATTAATTAGAGAAGGCAGTCAGGATTTATTTGCAATGCTCTTCCTTGTTTTCCGTGGGGACCTGTCATTTGTACTTACTTGGTGAAATCTTTCTGGCAGGTCAGAAGTTCCAACAGGAAAAGTATGAAAGGTGGCTGGAAGCAGTGAGGCTGTCCAAGGGATTCTGCACAGTACTGAGTTACCTTCAGGACCTCCAGGATGCCCTGGGCCTGGGCTTTCCTCAGAGCCAGGACCTTCACAATGCTGGAGACACAATGCAAATAAGGAATACCCAGAAATCTCTTGAGCTGCGGCAGAAAGAAAATACCCCCCCGCAAAGCCCTGATGCCATGTATCAAGGAGGAAATACTATTGTAAGGTATTAGAAACACCATGTAGGAAGAGTACCCACACCTCTTTACTATTTTTAAGTCTTCACTCAGCAGCACTACAAATCAGTTCATGCCTACTGTCCAGAAGTCCAACAACCCATTATTTAAGTTAATTAATTAAAAAGGATCATTGACATTTTCACCTATAGAGACAAAGCTTTAATTCTTAGGACAGGAAATTCCTCACTAACTTAAACATGCAATACTTCCAGAGAAGAAGGCCTATGAACAAATAATTTTGTTGGAAAATATCAAATCCTGGCTGGGCATGGTGGCTCATACCTGTAATCCTAGCTGATGCAAAAAGATCCCTTAGGCCCAGGAGTTCGAGACCAGCCTGGGCAACATAGGGAGACCATGTCTCTAGAAAATACCAAATCCTAAATTTCTCCCTGGGTTAAAATAAGACAAATTTACAAGTGGCAGGTACCCCAAAAATGCTTCCTTTTAAAATTCTAATGGTACATTCTTGAGATATACTTTGTGAACAGCATAATACATAAATCTTACATGAAAAAAATACTTTTTTTTTTTTTTTTTTTTGAGACAGAGTCTTGCTCTGTCATTCAGGATGGAGTGAAGTGGATATATAATCTTGGCTTACTGTAGCCTCAACCTACTCAACCTGGCTCAACTGATCCTCCTGCCTCAGCCTCCCAGGTAGCTGGGACTATAGGTATGTGCCACCACACTCAGCTAATTTTTTCTTTTTTTTTAAACAGAGTCTTGGTCTGTTGCTCAGGCTGGAGTACAGTGGCATGATCTCGGCTCACTGCAACCTCTGCCTTCCAAGTTTGAGAGATTCTCTCACCTCAGCCTCCCAAGTGGCTGGGATTATAGGCGCCCACCACCACACCTGGCTAATTTTTGTATTTTTAGTAGAGACGGGGTTTCGCCATGTTGGCCAGACTGGTCTCAAACTCCTGACCTCAGGTGATCTGCCCACCTCAGCCGCCCAAAGTGCTGTGATTACTGGCATGAGCCACTGCAGCTGGCCTCAGCTAATTTTTTTTTTCTTTTTTAATTTTTTTTTTCTATTTAATGGTAGCTATGAGCTATTTTTTAAAAACATTTTTTGTAGATGGGGGTCTCACTATGTTGCCCAAGTTGGTCTTGAACTCCTGACCCCAAGTGATACTCCCAAACTACTGAGATAATAGGCATGAGCCACCGTGCCCACCCAAAAATTACTTCTTCGAAGAAAAAAAAACCATCAAAAATTTTCCTGAATATTCTAAAACAAGTCTTGATCTATCCTACATATTATTTGCTCGTTTTTAACACGAACTTCAAGCCTCTGACTAGACTGGGTAGCTACAGCTAAAAAAGAGAAAGTGCCAGGAAGGTAATGACTGGCTTACCTCTGGTGCGAGAGCGACTGGTCCTTAACGAAGTCCATGACGTCCTTTAGCACAGGGTATTTCTCTTTCACTGTGGGCACCAGTCTGGCCTCCTCCATGGATCGAAAGGAGAGCAGCCGGAGTCGCCCTCGGGTGAAGGGAGGCCGCCGGGTGGGTGTGGAAGGTGACAAGGGCTCTTCAGCTGCGGCAGGCGACACGTCTGCGGCAGGAAGGCCACTGCTGGGCAGCAGCCTTGGCTGGGTGTCCAGGCCAGGGCTCCGGTCTCCTGTGGCAGGGGGTGCTGCTTCAGTGGGAGATACTGAGGCTTGGAAATGCTCTTCCACCACAGAGCTTGTCCTCTGGCGCTTGTCGAGTGGCTGGAGATGACTGGTTTCGTCGGCAGTCACCAACTTGTCGCAGCTTTCTTGTGAACTTATGCCCGTGGGCAGAAACTTTAGTAACAGAAGACTCTTCTCGATACACTCTTTTGCTAAATGCAAACAAGAATCATAATTGGAAAAAAAAAAAGTTTAAATGTATTGCCTACTTCTGGAGAGAAAATGATCTATTTAAACGTCACAATTTAGGGCAAGAGACAGCTTCATGAATAAAATGATATGGGCCTGGTGCAGTGGCTGATGCCTGTAATCCCAGCACTTTGGGAGGCCAAGGCCAAGGCGGGAGGATCGCTTGAGCTCCGGAGTTTGAGACCAGTTTGGGTAACACGGTGAAACCCCATCTCTATAAAAAATACAATAAGTTAGCCGGGCATGGTGGCACACGCCTATAGCCCCTCTACTTGGGAGGCTGAGGCCGAAGGATTGCTTGAGTCCGAGAAGTTGAAGCTGCAGTGAGCTGAGATCATTACCAGTTTGGGCGACAGAGTGAGACAGTGTCTCCAAGAAAAAAAAAAGTGATAGAGTGATATACATATCTACTCACAGAAGAGAAGAACAGAATCAAATTTTATCTCATTATAGAAATCAAAATCTCACCAAGACCATCAGCACACTTTAAACAAGAGTTTTATTGTATATGTTTTCAAACACGTATACAGAGAAAATACCGTAAGGACCTCTCCATGTACCTGTCACTCAGCTTCAGTAATTATTAATCCAGGGCCAATCTTGTTTCACCGTCACCAACTCCCTACTCCCTAGATTATCTTCATGTACATTCCAGCACCACACTATTTCATCTGTAAATTTTCTCTTAAAAATATGAGTTTAAAAAATAATACAACCATCATATTTAAAAAATAATAGTAATGTTTTAATTTCACTGAATATTCAGTGTGAGCACACTTTAAAATCATAACAAGGCCAAGTACAGTGGCTCATGATAATCCCAGTGCTTTGGGAGGCTGAGGTGGGAGGATCACTTGAGGCCAGGAATTTGAGATCAGCCTGGGCAACATAGTGAGACCCCAACTCTAAAAAAAAATTTTTTTAATTGCTTAGCCAAGGGGGATACAAAGAAGACAAAAAGTTAATCAGGTATGGTGGCACCTGCCTAAAGTCCCAGCTACCCAGCAGGCTAAGGTGGGAAGACCACTGAGCCCAGGAGCGGGAGGCTGCACCACCAGCCTGGGGGACAGAACGAGACTCCATCTTACAAAACAAAAAAGATGTAGCTCAAAAAGCACCGGATGCCTCCTAAGAGAAGTGATTAGAAAGATGCTCCATGTGGAGAAGGTCAATAAAAAATTACTCCTCTCTAGCATTTTCTCTGTTTATGATACATCCTTGGATACTACATTTAGCACCTGATTTACTTTCCCTAGGTCAACACAGCCTCAATTAAGATAATCTAGAAGGTGAGTCATTGGTTTTTCAGGCTCTAAAACAAAAGCAGAGGCTCAGGGACAACAGCTGGTGTTAGCACACTCACCCAGGCTCTCAGGGTTCACCTCAGTTGCTTCTGAACCGCGTTTTTCCTCTGCCTCGTTCCCCCGGCTCATCAGGGACTTCTGCTTCATCTCTAACTAGGGAAGAATTTGAGCCACATGATTATGCTGTTCAGGTGGGGAAGCAAGGGCAGCCACAGCACACTACTTCAAAAGCACACAGCACTGAGACCACAGGCTACTTTACAGCCGCTGCAGCTGAGGATACAGCACTGAGACCACAGGGTACTTTACAGCCACTGCAGCTGAGGATAC